>JAMOIN010001890.1:0-102490 GCA_024666655.1 Dascyllus trimaculatus
AGCCCAGGACACCGGGCTCCCCAGCCCAGTTCACCGGGCTCCCCAGCACAGCACACGGGGCCCCCCAGCACCACAGCCCGAATGGCTCCCCAGCAGAGCCTGTCTACACAGCTCCCCAGCACCACAGCCCTGCACACCGGGGTCCCCAGCCCAGCACACCGGGCTCCCCAGCCCAGCACACCGGGCTCCCCAGCCCAACACACCGGGATCCCCAGCC
Organism: Dascyllus trimaculatus; assembly: GCA_024666655.1. NCBI lineage: Eukaryota > Metazoa > Chordata > Actinopteri > Pomacentridae > Dascyllus > Dascyllus trimaculatus. The sequence goes on from JAMOIN010001890.1 coordinate 218, forward strand.
AAGCTCAACGGGCTCCCCAGCACAGCACACGTGGGCCCACAGCACCACAGCCCGCTTGGCTCTCCATCAGAGCCTGTTCACAGCGCTCCGCAGCAGAGCCTGTCTACACGGCTCCCCAGCACAACAGCCCAGCACACCGGGCTCCCCAGCACAGCTCACCGGGCTCCCCAGCACGGCACACGGGGCCCCCCAGCACAACAGCCCGCCTGGCTTTCCAGCAGAGCCTGTTCACACCGCTCCCCAGCAGAGCCTGCCTACACGGCTCCCCAGCACCACAGCCCAGCACACCGGGCTCCCCAGCACAGCTCACCGGGCTCCCCAGCACGGCACACGGGGCCCCCCAGCACAACAGCCCGCCTGGCTGTCCAGCAGAGCCTGTTCACACCGCTCCCCAGCAGAGCCTGCCTACACGGCTCCCCAGCAACACAGCCCAGCACACCGGGCTCCCCAGCCCAGCTCACCCGGCTCCCCAGGACAGAAAAGGGGGCCCCCAAGCACAACAGCCCGCCTGGCTCTCCATCAGAGCCTGTTCAAACCAGTCCCCAGCAGAGCCTGTCCACACGGCTACCCAGCACCACAGCCCAGCACACCGGGCTCCTCGGGCCAGCTCACCGGGCTCCCCAGCACAGCACACGGGGGCCCCCAGCACAACATCCGGCATGGCTCTCCATCAGTGCCTGTTCACACCGCTCCCCAGCAGAGCCTGTTCACACCGCTCCCCAGCAGAGCTTGTCCACACAGCTCCCCAGCACCACAGCCCAGCACACCGGGCTCCCCAGCCAAGCTCAATGGGCTCCCCAGCACCACAGCCCGCCTGGCTCTCAATCAGTGCCTGTCTACACGGCTCCCCAGAACCACAGCCCAGCACACCGGGCTCGCCAGCCCATCTCAAGGGGCTCCCCAGCACAGAACACGGGGCCCCCCAGCACCACAGCCCGCCTGGCTCTCCATCAGAGCCTTTTCACACCGCTCCTCAGCAGAGCCTGTCCACACGGCTCCCCAGCACCTCAGCCCAGCTCACCGGGCTCCCCAGCACAGCACATGGGGGCCCCCAGCACCACAGCCCGCCTGGCTCTCCAGCAGACCCTTTTCAAACCACTCCCCAGCACAGCCTGTCCACACGGCTCCCCAGCACCACAGCCCAGCACACCGGGCTCCCCAGCACAGCACACGGGGCCCCCCAGCACCACAGCCCGCCTGGCTCTCCATAAGAGCCTGTTCACTCCGCTCCCCAGCAGAGCATGTTCAAACCACTCCCCAGCAGAGCCTGTACACACGGCTCCCCAGCACTACAGCCCAGCACACCGGGCTCCCCAGCCCAGCTCAACGGGCTCCCCAGCACAGCACACGGGGCCCCACAGCACAGCACACGGGGCTTCCCAGCACAACAGCCCGCCTGGCTCTCCATCAGAGCCTGTTAACTCCGATCCCCAGCAGAGCCTGTTCAAACCATTCGCCAGCAGAGCCTGTCCACACGGCTCCCCAGCACCACAGCCCAGCATACCGGGCTCCCCAGCCAAGCACACCGGGCTCCTCAGCCCAGCTCACAGGGCTCCCCAGCACAGCACACGGGGGCCCCCAGCACCACAGCCCGCCTGGCTCTCCATCAGGGCCTGTTCACACCGCTCCGCAGCAGAGCTTGTCTACACGGCTCCCCATCACCACAGCCCAGCTCACCGGGCTCCCCAGCACCACAGCCCAGGACACGGGGCTCCCAAGCCCAGCACACCGGGATCCCCAGCACAGCACACGGGGCCCCCCAGCACCACAGCCCGCCTGGCTCTCCATCCGAGCCTGTTCAAACCACTCCCCAGCAGAGCCTGTCCACACGGCAACCCAGCAGCAAAGCCCAGCAAACCGGGCTCCCCAGCCCAGTTCACCGGGCTCCCGAGCACGGCACACGGGGCCCCCCTGCACCAAAACCCGCCTGGCTCTCCATCAGTGCCTGTTCACACCGCTCCCCAGCAGAGCCTGTTGAAACCAGTCCCCGGCAGAGCCTGTCTACACGGCTCCCCAGCACCACAGCCCAGCACACCGGGCTCCCCAGCCAGGCTCAACGGGCTCCTCAAGACAGAACAAGGGTCCCCCCGCACCACTGCCCGCCTGGCTCTCCATCAGAGCCTGTCCACACCGCTCCTAAGCAGAGCCTGTCCACACAGCTCCCCAGCACCACAGCCCTGCACACCGGGCTCCCCAGCCCAGCTCACCGGGCTCCCCATCACAGCACACCGGGGGCCCCAGCACCACAGCCGGCCTGGTTCTCCATCAGAGCCGGTTCACACAGCTCCCCAGCAGAGCCTGTCCACAAGGCTCCGCAGCACCACAGCCCAGCACACCGGGCTGCCCAGCCCAACTCACCGGGCTCCCGATCACGGCACACCGGGCCCCCCAGCACCACAGCCCGCCTGGCTGTCCAGCAGATCCTTTTCAAACCACTCCCCAGCAATATCCTTTCAACACGGCTCCCCAGCAGCACAGCCCAGCATACCGGGCTCCCCAGCCCAGCTCAACGGGCTCCCCAGCACAGCACACGGGGCCCCCCAGCACCACAGCCCGCGTGGCTCTCCATCAGAGCCTGTTCACACCGCTCCCCTGAAGAGCCTGTCCACACGGCTCCCCAGCAGCACAGCCCAGCAAACCGGGCTCCCCAGCACAGCACACGGGGGCCCCCAGCACCACAGCCCGCCTGACTCTCCATCAGAGCCTGTTCACACCGCTCCCCAGCAGAGCCTGTCCACACGGCTCCCCAGCACCACAGCCCAGCACACCGGGCTCTCCAGACCAAAACAACGGGCTCCCCAGCACAGAACACGGGGCCCCCCAGCACCACAGCCCGTCTGGCTCTCCATCAGAGCCTGTCCACAGCGCTCCCCAGCAGAGCCTGTCCACACGGCTCCCCAGCAAAACAGCCAAGCACACCGGGCTCCCCAGCCCAGCTCACAGGGCTCCCCAGCACAGCACACGGGGGCCCCCCGCACCACAGCCCGCCTGGCTATCCAGCAGAGCCTTTTCAAGCCTCTCCCAAGCAGAGCCTGTCCACACGGCTCCCAAGCAGCACAGCAAAGCACACCGGGGTCAACAGCCCAGCTCACCGGGCTCCCCAGCACAGCACACTGGGGCCCCCAGCAAAACAGCGCGCCTTGCTCTCCAGCAGAGCCTGTTGAAACCACTCCCCAGAAGAGCCTGTCTACACGGCTCGCCAGCAGCCCCGCACACCGCAGCACAGCCCACCTGGCTCTCCATCAGAGCCTGTTCACACCGCTCCCCAGCAGACCCTGTCCACACGGCACCCCAGCAGCTCAGCCCAGCACACCGGGCTCCGAAGCCCAGCTCACCGGGCTTCCGAGCACAGCACACGGGGCCCCCCAGCACAACAGCCAGCCTGGCTCTCCATCAGAGCCTTTTCACACCGCTTCCCAGCAGACCCTGTCCACACGGCACCCCAGCAGCTCAGCCCAGCACACCGGGCGCCGCAGCCCAGCTCACAGGGCTACCGAGCACAGCACACGGGGGCTCCCCAGCACCACAGCCCGCCTGGTTCTCCATCAGAGCCTTTTCACACCGCTTCCCAGCAGACCCTGTCCACACGGCACCCCAGCAGCTCAGTCCAGCACACCGGGCTCCCCAACCCAACTCACCTGGCCCCCCAGCACAGCACAAGGGGCCCCCCAGCACCACAACCCGCCTGGCTCTCCATCAGTGCCTGTTCACACCGCTCCCCAGCAGATCCTGTTCACACCGCTCCCCAGCAGAGCCTGCCTACACGGCTCCCCAGCACCACAGCCCAGCACACCGGGCTCCCCAGCCCAGCTCACCCGGCTCCCCAGCACAGAAAAGGGGGCCCCCAAGAACAACAGCCTGCCTGGCTCTCCATCAGAGCCTGTTCAAACCACTCCCATGCAGAGCCTGTCCACACGGCTCCCCAGCAGCACAGCCCGGCACACCGGGCTCCGCCGCCCAGCTCACCGGGGTCCCCAGCACAGCAAACGGGGGGCCCCCAGCACCACAGCCCACCTGGCTCTCCATCAGATCCTGTTCACACCGCTCCCCAGCAGAGCCGATCCACACGCCTCCCCAGCAGCACGGTCCAGCACACCGGGCTCCACAGCCCAGCTCACCGGGCTACCCACCACAGCACACGGTGCCTCCCAGCACCACAGCCCGCCTGGCTCTCCATCAGAGCCTGTTCACACGGCTCCCCAGCACAGCCTGTCCACACGGCTCACCAGCACCACAGCCCAGCACACCGGCCTCCCCAGCACAGCACACGGGGCCCCCCAGAAATACAGCCTGCCTGGCTCTGCATCAGAGCGTGTTCAAACCAGTCCACAGCAGAGCCTGTCTACACTGCTCAGCCAGCACACAGGGCTTCCCAGCCAAGCTCAACGGGCTCCTGAGCACAGCACACGGGGGCCCCCAGCACCACAGGCCGCCTGGCTCTCCATCAGAGCCTGTTCACACTCGTCGGCAGCAGAGCCTGTCTACACGGCTCCACAGCACAAAAGCCCAGCTCACCGGGCTCCCCAGCACAGCACACGGGGCCCCCCAGCACCACAGCCTGCCTGGCTCTCCAGCAGAGCCTGTTGAAACCACTCCCCAGCACAGCCTGTCCACACGGCTCCCCAGCCCGCCTGGCTCTCCAGCAGAGACTGTTCAAACCAGTCCCCAGCAGAGCCTGTCCACACGGCTCCCCAGCACCACAGCCCAGCACACCGGGCTCCCCAGCACAGCACACGGGGCCCCCCAGCACCACAGCCCGCCTGGCTTTCCATCAGAGCCTCTTCACACCGCTCCCCAGCAGAGCCTGTCTACACGACTCCCCACCAGCAGAGCCCAGCACACCAGGATCCCCAGCCCATCTCACCGGGCTCCCCATCACAGCAAACGGGGGCCCCCAGAACAACAGCAAGCCTGGCTCTCCATCAGAGCCTATACAAAACTCTCCTCTGCAGAGCCTGTCCACACGGCTCCCCGGCACCACAGCCCAGCACTCCGGGATCCCCAGCACAGCACACGGGGGCCCCCAGCAAAGCACACAGGGCCCCCCTGCACCACAGCCCGCCTGGCTCTCCAGCAGAGCCTGTTGAAACCGCTCCCCAGGAGAGCCTGTCCACACGGCTCCCCAGCACAACAACCCATCACACCGGGCTCCCCAGCACCGCACACGGGGGCCCCCAGCACAGCACACGGGGGCCCCCAGCACAGCACACGGGGGCCCCCAGAACACACGGGGGCCCCCAGAACCACAGCCTGGCTCTCCATCAAAGCCTGTTCACAGCGCTCCGCAGCAGAGCCTGTCCACTCGGCTCCCCAGCAGCACAGCCCAGCACACCGGGCTCCCCAGCCAGGCTCAACGGGCTCCCCTGCACAGCACACGTGGCCCCCCAGAAGAGCCTGTCTACACGGTTGGCCAGCACCACAGCCCAGCACACCGGGCTCGCCAGCCAAACTCACCGGGCTCCACAGCACAGCACACGAGCCCCCCCAGCAAAGCACACGGGACTTCCCAGCACAACAGCCCGCCTGGCTCTCCATCAGAGCCTGTACAAAACTCTCCTCAGCAGTGCCTGTCCACACGGCTCCCCAGCACCACAGCCCAGCACACCGGGATCCCCAGCACAGCACACGGGGGCCCCCAGCACAACAGCCCGCCTGGCTCTCCATCAGAGCCTCTTCACACGGCTCCCCAGCAGCACAGCCCAGCACACCGGGCTCCCCAGCACAGCTCACCGTGCTCCGCAGCAAAGAACACCGGGGCCCCCAGCACCACAGCCCGCCTGGCTCTCCATCAGAGCCTGTCCACACGGCTTCCCGGCAGCACAGCCCAGCACACCGGGCTCCCCAGCACAGCACACGGTGGCCACCAGCACCACAGCCCGCCTGGATCTCCAGCAGAGCCTGTCCACACGGCTCCCCAGCACCACAGCCCAGCACACCGGGCTCCCCAGCACCAGCGAACCGGGCTCCCCAGCACTGGACACGGGGGCCCCCAGAACCACAAGCCGCGTGGCTCTCCAGCAGAGCCTGTTAACACCGCTCCCCATCAGAGCCTGTCCACAGGGCTCCCCAGAAGCACAGCCTAGAACACCGGGCTCCCCAGCCGATCTCACCGGGCTCCCCAGCAAGGAACACAGGGCCCCCCAGCACCACAGCCCACCTGGCTCTCCAGCAGAGTCTGTTGAAACCACTCCCCAGCAGAGCCTGTCTACACGGCTCCCCACCAGCACAGCCCAGCTCACCGGGCTCCCCAGCCCAGCTTACCGGGCTCCCCAGCACTGGACACGGGGGCCCCCACAACCACAGGCCGCCTGGCTCTCCAGCAGAGCCTGTTAACACTGCTCCCCAGTAGAGCCTGTCCACAGGGCTCCCCAGCAGCAGAGCCCAGCACACCGGGCTCCCCAGCCGATGTCACCGGGCTCCCCAGCAAGGCACACGGGGCCCCCCAGCACCACAGCCCGCCTGGCTCTCCAGCAGAGCCCTTTCAAACCACTCCCCAGCAGAGAAGGTCCACACGGTTCCCCAGCACCACAGCCCAGCACACCGGGCTCCACAGCACAGCTCAACGGGCTCCCCAGCACAGCACACGGGGCCCCTCAGCACTACAGCCCGCCTGGCGCTCCATAAGAGCCTGTTCACATCGCTCCGCACCAGAGCCGGTCTACACGGCTCCCCAGCACCACAGCCCAGCACACCGGGCTCCCCAGCCGATCTCACCGGGCTCCCCAGCAAGGCACACGGGGCCCCCCAGCACCAATGCCCGCCTGGCTCCCTAGCAGAGACTGTTTAAACCACTCCCCAGCAGAGCTTGTCCACACGGCTCCCCAGCACCACAGCCCGCCTGGCTCTCCAGCAGAGCCTGTTCACACTGTTCCCCAGCAGAGCCTGTCTACATGGCTCCCCAGCAGCAGAGCCCAGCTCACCGGGCTCCCTAGCACAGCACACGGGAGCCCCCAACACCACGGCCCGCCTGGCTCTCCAGCAGAGCCTGTTCACACCGCTCCCCAGCAGAGCCTGTCGACACGGCTCCCCAGCACCACAGCCCAGCACATTGGGGTCCCCAGCCCACCTCACCGGTCCCCCCAACACATCACACGGGGGCGCCCAGCATCACAGCCCGCCTGGCTCTCCATAAGAGCCTGTTCACACCGCTCCCCAGCAGAGCCTGTCCACACGGCTCCCCAGCAGCACAGCCCAGCACACCGGGCTACCCAGCCCAGCACACCGGGATCCCCAGCACAGCACACGGGGGCCCCCAGCAACACAGCCCGCCTGTCTCTCTAGCAGAGCCTGTTCAAACCACTCCCCAGCAAAACCTTTCCACACGCCTCCCCAGCAGCACAGCCTAGCCCAGCGGGCTCCCCGGCCAAGCTCACCGTGCTCCCCAGCACAGCACACGGGGGCCACCAACACCACATCCCGCCTGGCTCTCCATCATGGCCTGTTCACACCGCTCCCCAGCAGAGCCTGTGCCACACGGCTCCCCAGCACCACAGCCCAGCACACCGGGCTCCCCAGCCAGGCTCAACGGGGTCCCCAGCACAGAACACGGGGCCCCCCAGCACCACAGCCCGCCTGTGTCTCCATCAGAGCCTGTCCACACCGCTCCTCAGCAGAGCATGTCCACACGGCTCCCCAGCACCACTGCCCAGCACACCGGGCTCCCCAGCCCAGCTCAACGGGCTCCCCAGCACAGCACACGGGGCCCGCCACAACCAAAGCCCGCCCGGCTCTGCAGCAGATCCTGTTCAAACCACTCCCCAGCAGAGCCTGTCCACACGGCTCCCCAGCACCACAGCCCAGCAATCCGGACTCCCCGGCCAAGCTCACCGGGCTCCCCAGCACAGCACACGGGGCCCCCCAGCAGAGCCTGTCTACACGGTTTGCTTGCACCACAGCCCAGCACACCGGGCTCCCCAGCCCTGCTCACCGGGCGCCCCAGCAAAGCACACGGGGGCCCCCAGCACCACAACCCGCCTGGCTCTCCATCAGAGCCTATTCACACCGCTCCGCAGCAGAGTCTTTCTACACGGTTCGCCAGCACCACATCCCAGCACACCGGGCTCCCCAGCCAAGCTCTACGGGCTCCCGAGCACAGCACACGGGGGCCCCCAGCACAACAGCCCGCCTGGCTCTCCATCAGAGCCATTTCACACCGCTCCCCAGCAGAGCCTGTCCACACAACTCCCCAGCACGACAGCCCAGAACACTGGGCTCCCCAGCCTTCCTCAACGGGCTACCCAGCACAGCACACGGGACCCCCAAACACCACAGCCCGCCTGACTCTCCATCAGAGCCTGTTCACTCCGCTCACCAGCAGATCCTGTTCACACCGCTCCGCAGCAGAACCTGTCTACGAGGCTCCCCAGCACAACAGCAAAGCACACCGGGCTTCCCAGCCAAGTACACCGGGCTCCAGAGCACGGCACACGGGGCCCCCCAGCACCACAGCCCGCCTGGCTCTCCATTAGAGCCTGTTCACACGGCTCCCCAGGAGCACAGCCCGCCTGGCTCTCCAGCATAGTCTGTTCACACCGCTCCCCAGCAGCACAGCCCAGAAAACCGGGCTCCCCAGCACAGCACACGGGGCCCCCCAGCACCACAGCCTGCCTGGCTCTCCATCAGAGCCATTTCACAGCGCTCCGCAGCAGAACTTGTCCACACGGCTCCCCAGCAGAACAGCCCAGAACACCGGGCTCCCCAGCACAGCACACGGGGGCCCCCAGCACCACAGCCCGCCTGGCTCTCCATCAGTGCCTGTTCACACCGCTCCCCAGCAGAGCCTGTTCACACCGCTCCCGAGCAGAGCCTGTCCACACGGCTTCCCAGCAACACAGCCCAGCACACTGGGCTCCGAAGCCCAGCTCACTGGGCTCCCGAGCACAGCACACGGGGGACCGCAGCACCACAGCCCGGTTGGCTTTCCATCAGAGCCTTTTCACACCGCTCCCCGGCAGTGCCTGTCCACACGGCTCCCCAAAAGCACAGCCCAGCACACCGGGCTCCCCAGCCCAGCTCACCAGGGTCCCCAGCACAGAACACGGGGCCCCCCGGCACCACAGCCCGCCTGGCTCTCCAGCAGAGCCTGTTCAAACCACCCCCCAGAAGTGCCTGTCCACACAGCTCCCCAGCACCACAGCCCAGCACACCGTACTCCCCAGCCCAGCTCACCATGGCCCCAAGCACAGAGCACGGGGGCCCCCAGCAGAGCCTGTCTACACGGTTCAGCAGCAGCACAGCCCAGCACACCGGGCTCAATAGCCGATCTCACCGGGCTCCGCAGCACAGCACACGGGGCCCCCCAGCACCACAGCCCAGCACACCGGGCTCCCCAGCACAGCACACGGGGCTCCCCAGCACAGCACACGGGGGCCCCCAGCAACACAGCCCGCCTGGCTCTCCAGCAGAGCCTGTTCAAAACACTCCCCAGCAGAGCCTGTCCACACGGCTCCCCAGCAGCACAGCCCAGGACACCGGGCTCCCCAGCACAGCACACGGGGGCCCCCAGCACAGCACATGGAGGGCCCCCAGCACCACAGCCCGCCTGGCTCTCCAGCAGAGCCTGTTCAAACCAATCCCAAGCACAGCCTGTCCACACGCCTCCCCAGCAGCACAGCCCAGCCCACCGGGCTCCCCAGCCCAGCTCACCGGGCTCCCCAGCAAAGCACACGGGGCCCCCCAGCACCACAGCCCACCTGGCTCTCCATTAGAGCCTGGTCACAGCGCTCCGCAGCAGAGTCTGTCCACACGGCTCCCCAGCAGCACAGCCCACCACACCGGGCTTCCCAGCCAAGCTCACCGGGCTCCCCAGCAAAGCACACGGGGCCCACCAGCACCACAGCCCGCCAGACTCTCCATCAGAGCCTGTTCACAATGTTCCTCAGCAGAGCCTGTCCACACGGCTCGCCAGTACCACAGCCCAGCACACAGGGCTCCCCAGCACAGCTCACGGGGCCCCCCAGTACAGCACACGGGGGTCCACACCATCACAGCCCGCCTGGCTCTCCATCAGACCGTGTTCACACCGCTCCCCAGAACAGCCTGTCTACACGGCTCCCCATCACCACAGCCCAGCACACCGGGCTCCCCAGCCCAGCTCACCGGGCTCCCCAGCACTGCACACGGGGCCCCCAAGCACCACAGCCCGCCTGGCCCTCGAGCAGAGCCTGTTCCAACCACTCCCCAGCAGAGCCTGTCCACACGGCTCCCCAGCACCATAGCCCAGCACACCGGGCTCCCCATCCCAGCTCTACGAGATCCCCAGCACAGCACATGGGGCCCCCCAGCACCACAGCCCCCCTGGCTCTCCATCAGAGCCTGTTCACTCGGCTCCCCAGCAGAGCCTTTTCTAACCACTCCCCAGCAGAGCCTGTGCACACGGCTCCGCAGCACCACAGCCCACCACACCGGGCTCCCCAGCACAGCACACGGGGCCCCCCAGCACAGCACACGGGGCTTCCCAGCACAACAGCCCGCCTGGCTCTCCATCAGAGCCTGTTCACTCCGCTCCCCAGCAGAGCCTGTTCAAACCACTCGCCAGCAGAGCCTGTCCACACGGTTGTCCAGCACCACAGCCGAGCACACCGGGATCCCCAGCACAGCACACGGGGCCCCCCAGCATCACAGCCAGAATGGCTCCCCAGCAGAGCCTGTCTACACGGCTCCCCAGCAGCACAGCCCAGCACACCGCAGCACAACCCGCCCGGCTCTCCATCAGAGCCTGTTCAAACCGCTCCCCATCATATCCTGTCCACACGGCTCCCCAGCACCACAGACCGCCTGGCTCTAAATCAGAGCCTGTTCAAACAGCTCCCCAGCACCACAGCCCAGCACACCAGGCTCCCCAGCCAAGCTCAACGGGCTCCCCAGCACAGCACACGGGGGCCCCCAGCACCACAGCCTGCCTGGCTGTCCAGCAGAACCTTTACACACCACTCCCCAGCACAGCCTGTCCACACGCCTCCCCAGCACCACTGCCCAGCACACCGGGGTCCCCAGCCAGGCTCAACCGGCTCCCCAGCATGGAACACGGGGACCCCCAGCACCACAGCCCGCGTTGCTCTCCAGCAGAGCCTTTTGAAATAATTCCCCAGCACAGCCTGTCCACACGCCTCCCCAGCAGCACAGCCCAGAACACCGGGCTCCCAAGCCCAGCTCACCGGGCTCCCCAGCACAGCACACGGGGCCCCCCAGCAGAGCCTGTCTACACGGTTGGCCAGCACCACAGTCCAGTACACCGGCCTCCCCAGTCCAGCTCACCGTGCCCCCCAGCACAGCACACGGGGGCCCCCAACACCACAGCCCGCCTGGCTCTCCAACAGAGCCTGTTCACACCACTCCCCAGCAAAGCCTTTCTACAAAGCTCCCCAGCACCACAGCACAGCACACCGGGATCCCCAGCCCCGCTCACCGGGCCCACCAGCACAGCACACGGGGGTCACCAGCACCACAGCCCGCCTGGCTCTCCATCAGAGCCTGTTCACACCGCTCCCCAGCAGAGCCTGTCCACACGGCTCCCCAGCAGCACAGCCCAGCACACCGGGCTCCCCAGCCCTGCTCACCGGGCTCCCCAGTACAGCACACGGGGGCCCCCAGCACAGCTCACCGGGCTCCCCAGCAGCGCACACGGGGCCCCTCAGCACCACAGCCCGCCTGGCTCTCCAGCAGAGCCTGTCCACACCGCTCCCCAGCACAAAGGCCCAGCACACCGGGCTCCCCAGCCCAGCTCAACGGGCTCCCCAGCACAACACACGGGGCACCCCAGCACCACAGCCCGCCTGGCTGTCCAGCAGAGCCTGTCCACACCGCTCCCCAGAAGAGCCTGTCCACACGGCTCCCCAGCAGAACAGCCCATCACACCGGGCTCCCCAGCCCAGCACACCGGTCTTCCCAGCTCAACTCACCCGGCTCCCCAGCACAGAACACAGGGCTCCCCAGCACAACAGCCCGCCTGGCTCTCCATCAGAGCCTGTTCAAACCACTCCCATGCAGAGCCTGTACACACGCCTCCCCAGCAGCACAGCCCAGCTCACCGGGCTCCCCAGCACAGAACACGGTGCCCCCCAGCACCACAGCCCGCCTGGCTCTCCATCAAAGCCTGTTAACACCGCTCCACAGCACAGCCTGTCCGCACGGCTCACCAGCACCACAGCCCAGCACACCGGCCTCCCCAGCACAACACACGGGGCCCCCCAGCAATACAGCCTGCCTGGCTCTGCATCAGAGCCTGTTCAAACCACTCCACAGCAGAGCCTGTCTACACTGCTCCCCAGCACCACAGCCCAGCACACCGGGCTTCCCAGCCAAGCTCAACGGGCTCCTGAGCACAGCACACGGGCGCCCCCAGCACCACAGCCCGCCTGCTCTCCATCAGAGCCTGTTAACACCCGTCCGCAGCAGAGCCTGTCTACACGGCTCCGAAGCACAAAAGCCCAGCACTCCGGGCTCCCCAGCCCAGCTCACAGGGCTCCCCAGCACAGCACACGGGGCCCCCCAGCACCACAGCCCGCCTGGCTCTCCAGCAGAGCCTGTTCAAACCAGTCCCCAGCAGAGCCTGTCCACACTACTCCCCAGCACCACAGCCCAGCACACCGGGCTCCTCGGCCCAGCTAACCGGGCTCCCCAGCACAGCACACGGGGGCCCGCAGCACAGCTCACCGGGCTCCCCAGCACAGCACACGGGGCCCCCCAGCACCACAGCCCCCCTGGCTTTCCATCAGAACCTTTACACAACGCTCCCCAGTAGAGCCTGTCCACACGGCTCCCCAGCACCACAGTCCAGCACACCGGGCTCTCCAGCCCAGCTCACCGGGCTCCCCAGCACAGCACAACGGGGCACCCAGCACCACAGCCCGCCTGGCTCTCCGGCAGAGCCTGTTCAAACCACTCCCCAGCAGAGGCTGTCCACACGGCTCCCCAGCACCACAGCCCAGCACACCGGGCTCCCCAGGACAGCTCAACGGGCTCCTCAGAACAGAACAATGGGCCCCCCAGCACCACAGCCCGCCTGGCTCTCCATCAGAGCCTGTCCACACCGTTCCTCAGCAGAGCCTGTCCACACGGCGCCCCAGCACCACAGCCCTGCACACCGGGCTCCCCAGCCCAGCTCACCGGGCTCCCCATCACAGCACACCGGGGCCCCCAGCACCACAGCCCGCCTGGCACTCCATCAGAGCCTTTTCACACCGCTCCCCAGCAGAGCCTGTCCACAAGGCTCCCCAGCACCACAGCCCAGCACACCGGGCTCCCCAGCCCAGCTCACCGGGCTCCCGGGCACGGCACACGGCGCCCCCACAGCACCACAGCCCGCCTGGCTGTCCAGCAGATCCTTTTCAAACCACTCCCCACCAATGCCTTTAGACACGGCTCCCCAGCAGCACAGCCCAGCATACCGGGCTACCCAGCCCAGCTCGACGGGCTCCCCAGCACAGCACACGGGGCCCCCCAGAACCACAGCCCGCCTGTCTCTCCATTAGAGCCTGTTCACACCGCTCCCCAGAAGAACCTGTAAAAACGGCACCCCAGCAGCTCAGCCCAGCACACCGGGCTCCGCAGCCCAGCTCACCGGGCTTCCGATCACAGCACACGGGGCCCCCCAGCTCCACAGCCCGCCTGGTTCTCCATCAGAGCCTTATCACACCGCTTCCCATCAGACCCTGACCACACGGCACCCCAGGAGCTCAGCCCAGCACACCGGGCTCCGCAGCCCAGCTCACCGGGCTTCCGATCACAGCACACGGGGCCCCCCAGCGACACAGCCCAACTGGCTCTCCATCAGAGCCTTTTCACACCGCTTCCCAGCAGACCCTGTCCACACGGCACCCCAGAAGCTCAGCCAAGCACACCGGGCTCCCCAGCGCAACTCACCGGGCCCCCCAGCACAGCACAAGGGGCCCCCCAGCACCACAGCCTGCCTGGCTCTCCATCAGAACCTGTTCACACCGCTCCCCAGCAGAGCCCGTCTACACGGCTCCCCAGCACCACAGCCCAGCACACCGGGCTCCCCAGCACAGCACACGGGGCCCCCAGCACCACAGCCCGCCTGGCTCTCCAGCAGAGCCTGTCCACACGGCTCCCCAGCACAACAGCCCAGCACACCGGGCTCCCCAGCCCAGCTAAACGGGCTCCCCAGCACAGCACACCGGGCACCCCATCACCACAGCCCGCCTGGCTGTCCAGCAGACCCTGTCCACACCGCTCCCCAGAAGAGCCTGTCCACACGGCTCCCCAGCACCACAGCCCAGCACACCGGGCTCCCCAGCACAGCACACGGGGCCCCCCAGCACCACAGCCCGCCTGGCTATCCATCAGAGCCTGATCACACCGCTCCCCAGCAGAGCCTGTCTACACGGCTCCCCAGCAGCAAAGCCCAGCACACCGCAGCACAGCCCGCTTGGCTCTCCATCAGAGCCTGTTCAAACCGCTCCCCAGCAGATCCTGTCCACACGGCTTCCCAGCAGCATAGCCCAGCACACCGGGCTCCCCAGCCCAGAACACCGGGTTCCCCAGCACAGCACACGGGGGCCCCCAGCACCACGACCCGCCTGGCTCTCCAGCAGAGCCTGTTCAAAGAGGTCCCAAGCAGAGCCGGTCCACACGGCTCCCCAGCAGCACAGAACAGCACACCGGGCTCCCCAGCAAAGCACACGGGGGCCCCCAGCACAACAGCCCTCCTTGCTCTACATCAGAGCCTGTTCAAAGAGGTCCCCAGCAGAGCCTGTCCACACGGCTCCCCAGCACCACAGCCCAGCACACCGGGCTCCCCAGCCCAGCTCAACGGGCTCCCCAGCACAGCACACGGGGCCCCCCAGCAGAGCCACACGGTTGGCCAGCACCACAGTCCCACCGGGCTCCCCAGCACAGCACACCGGGCTCCCCAGCACCACAGCTCCCCAGCACACAGCACACGGCTCCCCAGCCTGCTCTACACGGCTCCCTAGCACCACAGCCCAACACACCGGGCTCCCCAGCACAGCACACCGGGCCCCCCAGCACCAATGCCCGCCTGGCTCCCCAGCAGAGCCTGTCGACACGGCTCCCCAGCAGCACAGCCTAGCACACCGGGATCCCCAGCACAGCACACAGGGGCCCCCAGCACCACAGCCCGCCCGGCTCTCCATCAGAGCCTCTTCACACCGCTCCCCAGCAGAGCCTGTCTACACGGCTCCCCAGCACCACAGCCCAGCACACCGGGCTCCCCAGCCCCGCTCACCGGGCCCACCAGCACAGCACACGGGGGCCCCCAGCACCACAGCCCGCCTGGCTCTCAATCAGAGCCTGTTGAAACAACTCCCCAGCAGAGCTTGTCCACATGGCTCCCCAGCAGCACAACCCAGCACACCGGGCTCCCCAGCCCAGCACACGGGGGCCCCCAGCACCACAGCCCGCCTGGCTCTCCAGCAGAGCATTTTCAAACCGCTCCTCAGCAAAGCCTGTCCACACGGCTCCCCAGCAGCACAGCCCAGCACACCGGGCTCCCCAGCCCTGCTCACCGGGCTCCCCAGTACAGCACACGGGGGCCCCCAGCACAGCTCACCGGGCTCCCCAGCAGCGCACACGGGGCCCCTCAGCACCACAGCCCGCCTGGCTCTCCAGCAGAGCCTGTCCACACCGCTCCCCAGCACAACAGCCCAGCACACCGGGCTCCCCAGCCCAGCTCAACGGGCTCCCCAGCACAACACACGGGGCACCCCAGCACCACAGCCCGCCTGGCTGTCCAGCAGAGCCTGTCCACACCGCTCCCCAGAAGAGCCTGTCCACACGGCTAACCAGCAGAACAGCCCATCACACCGGGCTCCCCAGCCCAGCACACCGGTCTTCCCAGCTCAACTCACCCGGCTCCCCAGCACAGAACACAGGGCTCCCCAGCACAACAGCCCGCCTGGCTCTCCATCAGAGCCTGTTCAAACCACTCCCATGCAGAGCCTGTACACACGCCTCCCCAGCAGCACAGCCCAGCACACCGGGCTCCCCAGCCCAGCTCACCGGGCTCCCCAGCACAGAACACGGTGCCCCCCAGCACCACAGCCCGCCTGGCTCTCCATCAAAGCCTGTTAACACCGCTCCACAGCACAGCCTGTCCGCACGGCTCACCAGCACCACAGCCCAGCACACCGGCCTCCCCAGCACAACACACGGGGCCCCCCAGCAATACAGCCTGCCTGGCTCTGCATCAGAGCCTGTTCAAACCACTCCACAGCAGAGCCTGTCTACACTGCTCCCCAGCACCACAGCCCAGCACACCGGGCTTCCCAGCCAAGCTCAACGGGCTCCTGAGCACAGCACACGGGCGCCCCCAGCACCACAGCCCGCCTGCTCTCCATCAGAGCCTGTTAACACCCGTCCGCAGCAGAGCCTGTCTACACGGCTCCGAAGCACAAAAGCCCAGCACTCCGGGCTCCCCAGCCCAGCTCACAGGGCTCCCCAGCACAGCACACGGGGCCCCCCAGCACCACAGCCCGCCTGGCTCTCCAGCAGAGTCTGTTGAAACCACTCCCCAGCAGAGCCTGTCTACATGGCTCCCCAGCAGCACAGCCCAGCTAACCGGGCTACCCAGCCCTGCTTACCGGGCTCCCCATCACTGGACAAGGGGGCCCCCAGAACCACAGGCCGCCTGGCTCTCCAGCAGAGCCTGTTAACACTGCTCCCCAGTAGAGCCTGTCCACAGGGCTCCCCAGCAGCAGAGCCCAGCACACCGGGCTCCCCAGCCGATGTCACCGGGCTCCCCAGCAAGGCACACGGGCCCCCAGCACCACAGCCCGCCTGGCTCTCCATCAGAGCCTGTTCACACCGCTCCCCAGCAGAGCCTGTCCACACGGCTCCCCAGCACCACAGCCCAGCACACCGGGCTCCCCAGGACAGCTCAACGGGCTCCTCAGAACAGAACAATGGGCCCCCCAGCACCACAGCCCGCCTGGCTCTCCATCAGAGCCTGTCCACACCGTTCCTCAGCAGAGCCTGTCCACACGGCGCCCCAGCACCACAGCCCTGCACACCGGGCTCCCCAGCCCAGCTCACCGGGCTCCCCATCACAGCACACCGGGGCCCCCAGCACCACAGCCCGCCTGGCTCTCCATCAGAGCCTGTTCACACCGCTCCCCAGCAGAGCCTGTCCACAAGGCTCCCCAGCACCACAGCCCAGCACACCGGGCTCCCCAGCCCAGCTCACCGGGCTCCCGGGCACGGCACACGGCGCCCCCCCAGCACCACAGCCCGCCTGGCTGTCCAGCAGATCCTTTTCAAACCACTCCCCACCAATGCCTTTAGACACGGCTCCCCAGCAGCACAGCCCAGCATACCGGGCTACCCAGCCCAGCTCGACGGGCTCCCCAGCACAGCACACGGGGCCCCCCAGAACCACAGCCCGCCTGTCTCTCCATTAGAGCCTGTTCACACCGCTCCCCAGAAGAACCTGTAAAAACGGCACCCCAGCAGCTCAGCCCAGCACACCGGGCTCCGCAGCCCAGCTCACCGGGCTTCCGATCACAGCACACGGGGCCCCCCAGCTCCACAGCCCGCCTGGTTCTCCATCAGAGCCTTATCACACCGCTTCCCATCAGACCCTGACCACACGGCACCCCAGGAGCTCAGCCCAGCACACCGGGCTCCGCAGCCCAGCTCACCGGGCTTCCGATCACAGCACACGGGGCCCCCCAGCGACACAGCCCAACTGGCTCTCCATCAGAGCCTTTTCACACCGCTTCCCAGCAGACCCTGTCCACACGGCACCCCAGAAGCTCAGCCAAGCACACCGGGCTCCCCAGCGCAACTCACCGGGCCCCCCAGCACAGCACAAGGGGCCCCCCAGCACCACAGCCTGCCTGGCTCTCCATCAGAACCTGTTCACACCGCTCCCCAGCAGAGCCCGTCTACACGGCTCCCCAGCACCACAGCCCAGCACACCGGGCTCCCCAGCACAGCACACGGGGCCCCCAGCACCACAGCCCGCCTGGCTCTCCAGCAGAGCCTGTCCACACGGCTCCCCAGCACAACAGCCCAGCACACCGGGCTCCCCAGCCCAGCTAAACGGGCTCCCCAGCACAGCACACCGGGCACCCCATCACCACAGCCCGCCTGGCTGTCCAGCAGACCCTGTCCACACCGCTCCCCAGAAGAGCCTGTCCACACGGCTCCCCAGCACCACAGCCCAGCACACCGGGCTCCCCAGCACAGCACACGGGGCCCCCCAGCACCACAGCCCGCCTGGCTATCCATCAGAGCCTGATCACACAGCTCCCCAGCAGAGCTTGTCTACACGGCTCCCCAGCAGCAAAGCCCAGCACACCGCAGCACAGCCCGCTTGGCTCTCCATCAGAGCCTGTTCAAACCGCTCCCCAGCAGATCCTGTCCACACGGCTTCCCAGCAGCATAGCCCAGCACACCGGGCTCCCCAGCCCAGAACACCGGGTTCCCCAGCACAGCACACGGGGGCCCCCAGCACCACGACCCGCCTGGCTCTCCAGCAGAGCCTGTTCAAAGAGGTCCCAAGCAGAGCCGGTCCACACGGCTCCCCAGCAGCACAGAACAGCACACCGGGCTCCCCAGCATAGCACACGGGGGCCCCCAGCACAACAGCCCTCCTTGCTCTACATCAGAGCCTGTTCAAAGAGGTCCCCAGCAGAGCCTGTCCACACGGCTCCCCAGCACCACAGCCCAGCACACCGGGCTCCCCAGCCCAGCTCAACGGGCTCCCCAGCACAGCACACGGGGCCCCCCAGCACAGCAAACGGGCCCCACCAGCACAGCACACGGGGCCTCCCAGCACAACAGCCCGCCTGGCTCTCCATCAGAGCCTGTAATAAACTCTCCTCAGCAGAGCCTGTCCACACGGCTCCCCAGCACCACAGCCCAGCACACCGGGATCCCCAGCACAGCACATGGGGGCCCCCAGCAACACAGCCCGCCTGGCTGTCAATCAGAGCCTGTTCAAACCACTCCCCAGCAGAGCCTGTCCACATGGCTCCCCTGCAGGACAGCCCAGCACACCGGTCTCCCCAGCCCAGCTCACCGGGCACCCCAGCACAGCACACGGGGGCCCCCAGCAACACAGCGCGACTTGCTCTCCAGCAGAGCCTGTTTAAACGGCTCCCCAGCAGAGCCTGTCCACACGGCTCCCCAGATGCACAGCCCAGCACACCGGGCTCCCCAGCCCAGCTCACCGGGCTCCCCAGTACAGCACACGGGGGCCCCCAGCACCACACCCCGCCTGGCTCTCCATCAGAGCCTGTTCACAAAGCTCCCCAGAAGTGCCTGTCTACACGGCTCCCCAGCAGCCCCGCACACCGCAGCACAGCCCGCCTGGCTCTCCATCAGAGCCTGTTCACACGGCTCCCCAGCAGACGCTGTCCACACGGCACCCCAGCAGCTCAGCCCAGCACACCGGGCTCCGCAGCCCAGCTCACCGGGCTTCTGAGCACAGCACACGGGGCCACCCAGCACCACAGCCCGCCTGGCTCTCCATCAGAGCCTTTTCACACCGCTTCCCAGCAGACCCTCTACACACGGCACCCCAGCAGCTCAGCCCAGCACACCGGGCTCCCCAGCACAGCAGACGGGGCCCCCCAGCACCACAGCCCGAATGGTTCCAGAGCAGAGCCTGTCTACACGGCTCCGCAGCAGCACAGCCTAGCACACCGCAGCACAGCCCGCCTGGCTTTCCAGCAGAGCCTGTCCACACCGCCCCCCAGAAGAGCCTGTTTACACAGCTCCCCAGCACCACAGCCCAGTACACCGGGCTCCAAAGCACAGCACACGGGGGCCCTCAGCACCACAGCCCGCCTGGCTCTCCAGCATAGCCTGTTTACAACGCTCCCCAGCAGAGCCTGTCTACACGGCTCCCCAGCACCACAGCCCAGCACACCGGGCTCCCCAGCCAAGCTCACCGGGCTCCCCAGCACATCACACGGGGGCCCCCTGCACCACAGCCGGCCTGGCTCTCCATCAGAGCCTGTTCACACCGCTCCCCAGCCGAACATGTCTACACGGCTCCCCAGCAGCACAGCCCAGCTCACCGGTCTCCCCAGCACATCACACGGTGGCCAACAGCAACACAGCGCGCCTTGTTCTCCAGCAGAGCCTGTTCAAACCGCTCCCCAGCAGAGCCTGTCTACACGGCTTTCCAGCAGCACAGCCCAGCACACCGCAGCACAGCCCGCCTGGCTCTCCAGCAGAGCCTGTCTACACAGCTCCCCAGCACCACAGCCCTGCACACCGGGCTCCCCAGCCCAGCACACCGGGCTCCCCAGCCCAACACACCTGGCTCCCCAGCCAAGCTCACAGGGCTGCCCAGAACAGCACACGGGGCCCCCCAGCACGACAGCGCGCCTGGCTCTCCATCAGAGCCTGTTCACAGCGCTCCGCAGCAGAGCCTGTCTACACGGCTCCCCAGCACCACAGCCCAGCACACCGGGCTCCCCAGCCCAGCTCACCGGGCTCCCCAGCACGGCAAACGGGGCCCCCCAGCACAACAGCCCGCCTGGCTGTCCAGCAGAGCCTGTTCACAACGCTCCCCAGCAGAGCCTGCCTACACGGCTCCCCAGCACCACAGCCCAGCACATCGGGCTCCCCAGCCCAGCTCACCCGGCTCCCCAGGACAGAAAAGGGTGCCCCCAAAAACAACAGCCCGCCTGGCTCTCCATCAGAGCCTTTTCAAACCACTCCCATGCAGAGCCTGTCCACACGGCTCCCAAGCAGCACAGCCCAGCAAACCGGGCTCCTCCGCCCAGCTCACCGGGGTCCCCAGCACAGCAAACGGGGGCCCCCCAGCACCACAGCCCACCTGGCTCTCCATCAGATCCTGTTCACACCGCTCCCCAGCAGAGCCGGTCCACACGCCTCCCCAGCAGCACAGCCCAGCACACCGGGGTCCCCAGCCAGGCTCAACCGGCTCCCCAGCATGGAACACGGGGACCCCCAGCACCACAGCCCGCGTTGCTCTCCAGCAGAGCCTTTTGAAATCACTCCCCAGCACAGCCTGTCCACACGCCTCCCCAGCAGCACAGCCCAGAACACCGGGCTCCCAAGCCCAGCTCACCGGGCTCCCCAGCCCAGCTCACCGGTCCGCCTAGCACAGCACACCGGGCCCCCCAGCACCAATGCCCGCCTGGCTCCCCAGCAGAGCCTGTCCACACGGCTCCCCAGAAGCACAGCCTAGCACACCGGGATCCCCAGCACAGCACACGGGGGCCCCCAGCACCACAGCCCGCCCGGCTCTCCATCAGAGCCTCTTCACACCGCTCCCCAGCAGAGCCTGTCTACACGGCTCCCCAGCACCACAGCCCAGCACACCGGGCTCCCCAGCCCAGCTCACCGGGCTCCCCAGCACAGCACACGGGGCCCCCCAGCAGAGCCTGTCTACACGGTTGGCCAGCACCACAGTCCAGTACACCGGCCTCCCCAGTCCAGCTCACCGTGCCCCCCAGCACAGCACACGGGGGCCCCCAACACCACAGCCCGCCTGGCTCTCCAACAGAGCCTGTTCACACCACTCCCCAGCAAAGCCTTTCTACAAAGCTCCCCAGCACCACAGCACAGCACACCGGGATCCCCAGCCCCGCTCACCGGGCCCACCAGCACAGCACACGGGGGTCACCAGCACCACAGCCCGCCTGGCTCTCCATCAGAGCCTGTTCACACCGCTCCGCAGCAGAGCCTGTCTACACGGCTCCCCAGCACCAAAGCCCAGCACACCGGGCTCCCCAGCACAGCACACCGGGCGCCCCAGCACCAATGCCCGCCTGGCTCCCCAGCAGAGCCTGTCGACACGGCTCCCCAGCAGCACAGCCTAGCACACCGGGATCCCCAGCACAGCACACGGGGGCCCCCAGCACCACAGCCCGCCCGGCTCTCCATCAGAGCCTCTTCACACCGCTCCCCAGCAGAGCCTGTCTACACGGCTCCCCAGCACCACAGCCCAGCACACCGGGCTCCGCAGCCCAGCTCACCGGGCTCCCCACCACAGAACACGGTGCCCCCCAGCACCACAGCCCGCCTGGCTCTCCATCAGAGCCTGTTCACACGGCTGTGTGAGCAGCTCCCCAGCACAGCCCGCCTGGCTCTCCATCAGAGCCTGTTCACACGGCTGTGTGAGCAGCTCCCCAGCACAGCCTGTCCACACGGCTCACCAGCACCACAGCCCAGCACACCGGCCTCCCCAGCACAGCACACGGGGCCCCCCAGCAATACAGCCTGCCTGGCTCTGCATCAGAGCCTGTTGAAACCACTCCCCAGCACAGCCTGTCCACACGGCTCCCCAGCTCCACAGCCCGCCTGGCTCTCCAGCAGAGACTGTTCAAACCAGTCCGCAGCAGAGCCTGTCTACACGGCTCCCAAGCACAAAAGCCCAGCACACCGGGCTCCCCAGCACAGCACACGAGGGCCCCCCAGCACCACAGCCTGCCTGGCTCTCCAGCAGAGACTTTTCAAACCAATCCCCAGCAGAGCCTGTCCACACCGCTCGCCAGCACAACAGCCCAGCACACCGGGCTCCCCAGCCGAGCTCAACGGGATCCCAAGCACCGAACACGGGGCCCCCCAGAGCCACAGCCCGCCTGGCTCTCCATCAGAGCCTGTTCAGACCGCTCACCGGCAGAGCCTGTCTACACGGCTCCCCAGCAGCACAGCCCAGCACACCAGGCACCCCAGCCCAGTTCACCGGGCTCCCGAGCACGGCACACGGGGCCCCCCACCACCACAACCCGCCTGGCTCTCCATCAGTGCCTTTTCACACCGCTCCCCAGCAGAGCCTGTTCACTCCGCTCCCCAGCAGAGCCTGTCTACACGGCTCCCCAGCACCACAGCCCAGCTCACCGTGCTCCCCAGCACAGCACACAGGGCCCCCCAGCACCACAGCCCACCTGGCTCTCCATCAGAGCCTGTTCACACCGCTCCCCAGCAGAGTCTCTTCACATCGCTCCCCAGCAGAGCCTGTCCACACGGCTCGCCAGTACCACAGCCCAGCACACAGGGCTCCCCAGCACAGCTCACGGGGCCCCCCAGTACAGCACACGGGGTCCACACCATCACAGCCCGCCAGGCTCTCCATCAGAGCGTGTTCACACCGCTCCCCAGCACAGCCTGTCTACACGGCTCCCCATCACCACAGCCCAGCACACCGGGCTCCCCAGCCCAGCTCACCGGGCTCCCCAGCACTGCACACGGGGCCCCCCAGCACCACAGCCCGCCTGGCTCTCGAGCAGAGCCTGTTCAAACCACTCCCCAGCAGAGCCTGTCCACACGGCTCCCCAGCACCACAGCCCAGCACACCGGGCTCCCCATCCCAGCTCTACGAGATCCCCAGCACAGCACACGGGGCCCCCCAGCACCACAGCCCCCCTGGCTCTCCATCAGAGCCTGTTCACTCCGCTCCCCAGCAGAGCCTGTTCAAACCACTCCCCAGCAGAGCCTGTACACACGGCTCCGCAGCACCACAGCCCACCACACCGGGCTCCCCAGCACAGCACACGGGGCCCCCCAGCTCAGCACACGGGGCTTCCCAGCACAACAGCCCGCCAGGCTCTCCATCAGAGCCTGTTCACTCCGCTCCCCAGCAGAGCCTGTTCAAACCACTCGCCAGCAGAGCCTGTCCACACGGTTGGCCAGCACCACAGCCGAGCACACCGGGATCCCCAGCACAGCACGCGGGGGCCCCCAGCATCACAGCCCGAATGGCTCCCCAGCAGAGCCTGTCTACACGGCTCCCCAGCAGCACAGCCCAGCACAACGCAGCACAGCCCGCCCGGCTCTCCATCAGAGCCTGTTCAAACCGCTCCCCATCAGATCCTGTCCACACGGCTCCCCAGCACCACAGCCCGCCTGGTTCTAAATCAGAGCCTGTTCAAACAGCTCCCCAGCACCACAGCCCAGCACACCAGGCTCCCCAGCCAAGCTCAATGGGCTCCCCAGCACAGCACACGGGGGCCCCCAGCACCAAAGCCTGCCTGGCTGTCCAGCAGAACCTTTACACACCACTCCCCAGCACAGCCTGTCCACACGCCTCCCCAGCACCACTGCCCAGCACACCGGGCTCCCCAGCCAGGCTCAACCGGCTCCCCAGCATGGAACACGGGGACCCCCAGCACCACAGCCCGCGTTGCTCTCCAGCAGAGCCTTTTGAAATCACTCCCCAGCACACCCTTTCCACGCGCCTCCCCAGCAGCACAGCCCAGAACACCGGGCTCCCAAGCCCAGCTCACCGGGCTCCCCAGCCCAGCTCACCGGTCCGCCTAGCACAGCACACCGGGCCCCCCAGCACCAATGCCCGCCTGGCTCCCCAGCAGAGCCTGTCCACACGGCTCCCCAGAAGCACAGCCTAGCACACCGGGATCCCCAGCACAGCACACGGGGGCCCCCAGCACCACAGCCCGCCTGGCTCTCAATCAGAGCCTGTTGAAACAACTCCCCAGCAGAGCTTGTCCACATGGCTCCCCAGCAGCACAGCCCAGCACACCGGGCTCACCAGCCCAGCACACGGGGGCCCCCAGCACCACAGCCCGCCTGGCTCTCCAGCAGAGCATTTTCAATCCGCTCCTCAGCAAAGCATGTCCACACGGCTCCCCAGCAGCACAGCCCAGCACACCGGGCTCCCCAGCCCTGCTCACCGGGCTCCCCAGTACAGCACACGGGGGCCCCCAGCACAGCTCACCGGGCTCCCCAGCAGCGCACACGGGGCCCCTCAGCACCACAGCCCGCCTGGCTCTCCAGCAGAGCCTGTCCACACCGCTCCCCAGCACAAAGGCCCAGCACACCGGGCTCCCCAGCCCAGCTCAACGGGCTCCCCAGCACAACACACGGGGCACCCCAGCACCACAGCCCGCCTGGCTGTCCAGCAGAGCCTGTCCACACCGCTCTCCAGCAGAGCCTGTCCACACGGCTCCCCAGCAGAGCCTATCCATAGGTTCCCCAGCACCACAGCCCAGCACACCGGCCTCCAAAGCACAGCACACGGGGCCCCCCAGCACCACAGCCCGCCTTGCTCTCCATCATGGCCTGTTCAACCCTCTTCCCAGCAGAGCCTGTTCACACCGCTCCCCAGCAGAGCCTGTCCACACGACTCCCCAGCACCACAACCTAACACACCGGGCTCCCCAGAACACAACACCGGGCCCCCCAGCACCACAGCCCGCCTGGCTCTCCATCAGAGACTGTTCACACCGCTCCCCAGCAGAGACTGTTCACACCGCTCCCAAGCACAGCCTCTCTACACGGCTCCCCAGCATCACAGCCCAGCACACCAGGATCCCCAGCCCAGCTCACCGGGCTCCCCAGCAAGGCACACGGGGCCCCCCAGCACCACAGCCCGCCTGGCTCTCCAGCAGAGTCTGTTGAAACCACTCCCCAGCAGAGCCTGTCTACATGGCTCCCCAGCAGCACAGCCCAGCTAACCGGGCTACCCAGCCCTGCTTACCGGGCTCCCCATCACTGGACAAGGGGGCCCCCAGAACCACAGGCCGCCTGGCTCTCCAGCAGAGCCTGTTAACACTGCTCCCCAGTAGAGCCTGTCCACAGGGCTCCCCAGCAGCAGAGCCCAGCACACCGGGCTCCCCAGCCGATGTCACCGGGCTCCCCAGCAAGGCACACGGGCCCCCAGCACCACAGCCCGCCTGGCTCTCCATCAGAGCCTGTTCACACAGCTCCGCAGCAGAGCCTGTATACACGGTTCCCCAGCACCACAACCCAGCACAATGGGCTCCCCAGCCCAGCTCAACGGGCTCCCGAGCACTGCACACGGGGGCCCCCAGCACCACAGCCCGCCTGGCTCTCCATTAGAGCCTGTTCACACCGCTCCCCAGCAGAGCCTGTCTACACGGTTTGCACGCACCACAGCCCAGCACACCGGGCTCCCCAGCACAGCTAAACGGGCTCCCCAGCACAGCACACGGGGGCCCCCAGCACCAAAGCCCGCCTGGCTCTAAATCAGAGCATGTTCAACCCTCTCCCCAGCAGAGCCTGTTCAAACAACTCCCCAGAACCACAGCCCAGCACACCGGGCTCCCCAGTCCAGCTCAACGGGCTCCCCAGCACCACAGCCCACCTGGCTCTCCATCAGAGCCTGTCCACACCGCTCCCCAGAAGAGATTGTCCACACGGCTCCCCAGATGAACAGCCCAGCACACCGGGCTCCCAAGCACAGCACACGGGGCCCCCCAGCACCACAGCCCGCCTGGCTCTCCAGCTTAGCCTGTTCACACCGCTCCCCAGCAGAGCCTGTCCACACGGCTCCCCAGCACCACAGCCCAGCACACCGGGCTCCCCAGCCCAGCACACCGGGCTCCCCAGCACCACAGCCCAGCACACCGGGCTCCCCAGCCCAACTCATCGGGCTCCCCAGCACAGCACACGGGGCCCCCCAGCACAGCACACGGGGCTACCCAGCTCAACAGCCCGCCTGGCTCTCCATCAGAGCCTGTTCAACCCTCTCCCCAGCAGAGCCTGTCCACACGACTTCCCAACACCACAGCCCAGCACACTGGGCTCCGAAGCCCAGCTCACTGGGCTCCCGAGTACAGCACACGGGGGCCCCCAGCACCACAGCCCGGCTGGCTCTCCATCAGAGCCTGTTCACACCGTTCAAGAGCACAGACTGTCTACACGGCTCCCCAGCAGCACAGACCAGCAAACCGGGCTCCTCTGCCCAGCTCACCGGGCTCCCCAGCACCACAGCCCGCCTGGCTCTCCATCAGAGCCTGTTCAAACCACTCCCCAACAGAGCCTGTCCACACGGCTCCCCAGCACCACAGCCCAGCACACTGGGCTCCCCAGCCCAGCTCAACGGGCTCCACAGGACAGCACACGGTCCCCCCCAGCACCACAGCCCGCCTGGCTCTTCATCAGAGCCTGTTCAAACCACTCCCCAGCAGAGCGAGTCCACACGGCTCCCAAGCACCACAGCCCAGCACACTGGGCTCCCCAGCCCAGCTCACAGGGCTCCCCCAGCACAGCACACGGGGCCCCCCAGCACCATAGCCCGCCTGGCTCTCCAACAAAGCCTGTTCACACCCCTCCACAGCAGAGCCTGTCTACACAGCTCCCCTGCACAACAGCCCAGCACACCGGGCTCACCAGCCCAGCTCACCGGGCTCCCCAGCACAGCACACGGGCCCCCCCAGAACCATAGCCCGCCTGGCTCTCCATCAAATCCTGTTCATACCGCTCCCCAGCAGAGCCTGTCAACACGGCTCCCAAGCAGCACAGCCCAGAACACCGGGCTCCCCGGGACATCACACGGGGGCCCCCACCACCACAGCCCGCCTGGCTCTCCAGAAGAGCCTGTTCAAACCATTCCCCAGCAGAGCCTGTCCACACGGCTTCCTAGCAGCACAGCCCAGCTCACCGGGCTCCCCAGCCCACCTCACCGGACTCCCCAGCACAGCACACGGGGGCCCCCAGCACCACAGCCCGCCTGGCTCTCCAGTAGAGCCTGTTCACACAACTCCCCAGCAGAGCCTGTCCACACGGCTCGCCAGCACCACAGCCCAGTACACCGGGCTCCCCAGCCCAGCACACCGAGCTCCCCATCACAGCACACGGGGTCCCCCAGCACCACAGCCCGCCTGGCTCTCCAACACAGCCTGTTCATACCACTCCCCAGCAAAGCCTGTCTACAAGGCTCCCCAGCACCACAGCCCAGCACACCGGGATCCCCAGCCCAGCTCACCGGGTCCCCCAGCAAAGCACACAGGGCCCCCCAGTACCTCAGCCCGCCTGGCTCTCCATCAGAGCCTGTCCCCAGCAGAGCCTGTCCACACGGCTCCCCAGGACCACAGCCCAGCTCACCGGGCTCTCCAGCACTGCACACGGGGCCCCCCAGCACCACTGCCAGCCTGGCTCTCTAGCAGAGCCTCTTCACACCGCTCCCCAGCAGAGCCTGTCTACACGGCTCCCCAGCAGCACAGCCCAGCAAACCAGGCTCCCCAGCCCTGCTCACCGGGCTCCCCAGCACAGCACACGGGGCCCCCCAGCACCACAGCCCGCCTGGCTCTCCATCAGAGCCTGTTCACAACGCTCCCCAGCAGAGCCTGTCCTCACGGCTCCCAAGCACCACAGCCCAGCACACCGGGCTCCGAGCCCAGCACACCAGGCTCCCCAGCCCAGCTCACCGGTCCGCCTAGCACAGCACACGGGGGCCCCCAGCACTACAGGCCGCCTGGCTCTCCATAAGAGCCTGTTCACACCGCTCCGCAGGAGAGAATGTCTACAAGGCTCCCCAGCACCACAGCCCAGCACACCGGGCTCCCCAGCCCAGCTCACCGGGCTCCACAGCACAGCACACAGGGCCCCCCAGAACCACAGCACGCCTGGCTCTCCATCAGAGCCATTTCACATCGCTCCCCAGCAGAGCCTGTCCACACGGCTCCCCAGCACCACAGCACAGCTCACCGGGCTCTCCAGCACTGCACACGGGGCCCCCCAGCACCACAGCCCGCCTGGCTCTCGAGCAGAGCCTCTTCACACTGCTCCCCAGCAGAGCCTGTCTACACGGCTCCCCAGCAGCACAGCCCAGCGCACCAGGCTCCCCAGCCCTGCTCACCGGGCTCCAGATCACGGCACACTGGGCCCCCCAGCACCACAACCCGCCTGGCTCTCCATCAGTGCCTGTTCACACCGCTCCCCAGCAGAGCCTGTTCACACCGCTCCCCAGCAGAGCATGTCTACAAGGCTCCCCAGCACCACAGCCCTGCACACCGCGCTCCGCAGCCCAGCTCACCCGGCTCCCCAGCACAGAACACGGGGCCCCCCAGCACAACAGCCCGCCGGGCTGTCCATCAGAGCCATTTCACACCGCTCCCCAGCAGAGCCTGAAAACACGGCACCCCAGCACCACAGCCCAGCACACCGGGCTCCCCAGCCCACCTCACCGGGCTCCCCAGCACAGCACAGAGGGGCCCCCCAGCACCACAGCACACCTGGCTCCACATCGGAGCCTGTTCACAACGCTCCCCAGCAGAGCCGGTCCACACTGCTCCCCAGCAGCACAGCCCAGCACACCGGGCTCCCCAGCCAAGCTCACCGGGCTCGCCAGCACAGCACACGAGGGCCCCCGGCACCACAGCCCGCCTGGCTCTCCAGCAAAGCCTCTTCACACGGCTCCCCAGCAGCACAGCACAGCACACCGGGCTCAATAGCCGATGTCACCGGGCTCCGCAGCACAGCACACCGGACCCCCCAGCACCACAGCCCAGCAAACCGGGCTCCCCAGCACAGCACACGGGGGTCCCCAGCAACACAGCCCGCCTGGCTCTCTAGCAGAGCCTGTTCAAAACACTCCCCAGCAGAGCCTGTCCACACGGCTCCCCAGCAGCACAGCCCAGCACACCGGGCTACCCAGCACAGCACACGGGGGCCCCCAGCACAGCACACGGGGGCCCCCAGCACCACAGCCCGCTTGGCTCTCCATCAGAGCCTGTTCACACCGCTCCCCAGCAGAGCCTGGCTACACGGTTGGCCAGCACCACAGCCCAGCACATCGGGCTCACCAGCCAAGCTCACCGGGCCCCCCTCCACAGCACACGGGCGCCCCGAGCACCACAGCCCGCCTGGCTCTCCATTAGAGCCTGTTCACACCGCTCCCCAGCAGAGCCTGTCTGCACGGCTCCCCATCACCACAGTCCAGGACACCGGTTTCCCCAGCACCACAGCCCAGCACACGGGGCTCCCCAGCCCAGCACACCGGGCCCCCCGGCACAGCACACGGGGCCCCCCAGCACCACAGCCCGAATGGATCGCCAGCAGACCCTGTCTACACGGCTCCCCATCACCACAGTCCAGCACACCGGGCTCCCCAGCACCACAGCCCAGCACACCAGGCTCCCCAGCACAGCTCTACGGGCTCACCAGCAGAGCACACGGGGCCCACCAGCACCACAGCCTTCCTGACTCTCCATCAGAGCCTGTTCAACCCTCTCCCCATCAGAGCCTGTCTACACGGCTTCCCAGCACCACAGCCCAGCACACTGTGCTCCGAAGCCCAGCTCACTGGGCTCCCGAGCACAGCACACGGTGCCCCCCAGCACCACAGCCCGGCTGGCTCTCCATCAGAGCCTTTTCACACCGCTCCCGGGGAGAGCCTGTCCACACGGCTCCCCAGCAGCACAGCCCAGCACACCGGGCTCCCCAGCCCAGCTCACCAGGGTCCCCAGCACAGAACACGGGGCCACCCGGCACCACAGCCCGCCTGGCTCTCCAGCAGAGCCTGTTCAAAACACCCCCCAGAAGAGCCTGTCCACACAGCTCACAAGCACCACAGGCCAGCACACCGTACTCCCCAGCGCAGCTCACCATGGCCCCCAGCCCAGCTCAACGGGCTCCCCAGCACAGCACACGGGACAACCCAGCACCACAGCCCGCCTGGCTCTCCATCAGAGCCTGTTCACACCGCTCCCCAGCTGAGCCTGTCTGCACGGCTCCCCATCACCACAGTCCAGCACACCGGGCTCCCCAGCACCACAGCCCAGCACACGTGGGCCCCCAGCACATCTCACCGGGCTCCCCTGAAACACAGCCCGCCTGGATCTCCATCAGAGCCTGTTCAAACCATTCCCCAGCAGAGACTGTCCGTACGGCTCCCCAGCAGCACAGCCCAGCACACCGGGCTCCCCAGCCCAGCTAACCGGGCTCCCCAGCACAGCACAAGGGGGCCCCCAGAGCAACAGCCTGCCTGCCTCTCCAGCAGAGCCTGTTCACACAGCTCCCCAGCAGAGCCAGTATGCACGGCTCCCCAGCAGCACTGCCCAGAACACCAGGCTCCCCAGCCCAGCTCACCAGGCTCTACAGCACAGCACATGGGGGCCACCAGCACCACAGGCCGCCAGGGTCTGCAGCAGAGCCTGTCCACACGGCTCACCAGCAGCACAGCCAAGCAGACCGGGCTCCCAAGTACAGCACACGGGGGCCCCCAGCAAACAACACGGGGCCCCCCTGCACCACAGCCCGCCTGGCTCTCCAGCAGGGCCTGCTCAAACCGCTCCCCAGCAGAGCCTGTCCACACGGCTCCCCAGCACCACAGCCCAGCACACCGGGCTCCCCAGCCCAGCTCACCCTTCTCAGCAGCACAGCACACGGGGGCCCCCAGCACCACAGCCCGCCTGGCTCTCCAGCAGAGCCTGTCCACACGGCTCCCCAGCAGCACAGCCCAGCACACCGGGCTCCACAGCAATGCACACGGTGGCCCCCAGCACCACAGCCCGCCTGGATCTCCAGCAGAGCCTGTCCACACGGCTCCCCAGCACCACAGCCCAGCACACTTGTCTCCCAAGCCCAGCTCACCGGGCTCGACAGCACAGAACACGGGGCCCCCCAGCACCTCAGCCCACCTGGCTTTCCAGCAGAGCCTCTTCACAAGGCTCCCCAGCAGAGCCTGTCCACACGGCTCCCCAGCAGCACAGCCCAGCACAGCTGGCTCCACAGCCGATCTCACCGGGCTCCGCAGCACAGCACACGGGGCCACCCAGCACCACAGCCCAGCTCACCGGGCTCCCCAGAACCACAGCCCGCCTTGCTCTCCATCAGAGCCTGTTCAAACCACTCCCCAACAGAGCCTGTCCACACGGCTCCCCAGCACCACAGCCCAGCACACTGGGCTCCCCAGCCTAGCTCAACGGGCTCCCCAGGACAGCACACGGTCCCCCCCAGCACCACAGCCCGCCTGGCTCTCCATCAAATCCTGTTCACACCGCTCCCCAGCAGAGCCTGTCTACACGGCTCCCCATCACCACAGCCCAGCACACCGGGCTCCCCAGCCCAGCTCACCGGTCTCCCCAGGACAGCACACGGGGGCCCCCAGCACCACAGCCCGCCTGGCTCTCAATCAGAGATAGCCTACACGGCTCCCCAGCACCACAGCCCAGCACACCGGGCTCCCCAGCCCAGCTCACCGGGCTCCCCAGCACAGCAAACGGCGCCCCCCAGCAGAGCCTGTCTACACGGTTCGCCAGCACCACAGCCCAGCACACCGGGCTGCCCGAAGCCCAGCTCAACGGGCTCCCCAGCACAGCACACGGGGCCCCCGAGCACCACAGCCCGCCTGGCTCTCCATCAGAGCCTGTCTACACGGCTCCCCAGCACCACAGCCCAGCACACCGCGCTCCCCAGCACCACAGCCCGCCTAGCTCTCCATCAGAGCCTGTTCACAGCCCTCCGCAGCAGAGCCTGTCTACACGGCTCCCCAGCACCACAGCCCAGTACACCGGGCTCCCCAGCCCAGCTCACCGGGCTCCCCAGCACAGAACACGGGGCCCCCCAGCACCACAGCCCGAATGGCTCCCCAGCAGAGCCTTTCTACACGGTTCCCCAGCACCACAGCCCAGCACACCGGTCTCCCCAGCCCAGCTCAATGGGCTCCCAAGCACAGCACACGCGGGCCCCCAGCACCACAGCCCGCCTGGCTCTCCATCAGAGCCTGTTCACAGCGCTCCGCAGCAGAGCCAGTTTACAAGGCTCCCCAGCACCACAGCCCAGCACACCGGGCTCCCCAGCCCAGCTCAACGGGGCCCCCCATCATCACAGCCCGCCTGGCTGTCCAGCAGAGCCTTTTCAAACCACTCCCCAGCAGAGCCGGTCCACACGGCTCCCCAGTACCACAGTCCAGCACATGGGCTCCCCAGCCCAGCTCACCGGACTCCCCAGCACAGCACACGGGGGCCCCCAGCACCACAGCCCGCCTGGCTCTCCATCAGAGCCTGTTTACACGGCTCCCCAGCAGAGCCTGTCCACACTTCTCCCCAGCACCACAGCCCAGCACACCGGGCTCCCCAGCCCAGCTCAACAGGCTCCCCATCACAACACACGGGGCCCCCTAGCACAACAGCCCGCCTTGCTCTCCATCAGAGCATGTTCATACAGCTCCCCAGCAGAGCCCGTCAACACGGCTACCCAGCAACACAGCCCATCACACCGGGCTCCCCAGCACAGCACACGGGGACCCCCAGCACCAAAGCCCGCCTGCCTCTCCAGCAGAGCCTGTCCACACGTCTCCCCACCACAACAGCCCAGCACACCGGGCTCCCCAGCCCAGTTCACCGGGCTCCCGAGCATGGTACACGGGGCCCCCCAGCACCACAACCCGCCTGGCTCTCCATCAGTGCCTTTTCACACCGCTCCCCAGCAGAGCCTGTTCACACCGCTCCCCAGCAGAGCATGTCTACAAGGCTCCCCAGCACCACAGCCCTGCACACCGCGCTCCGCAGCCCAGCTCACCCGGCTCCCCAGCACAGAACACGGGGCCCCCCAGCACAACAGCCCGCCGGGCTGTCCATCAGAGCCATTTCACACCGCTCCCCAGCAGAGCCTGAAAACACGGCACCCCAGCACCACAGCCCAGCACACCGGGCTCCCCAGCCCACCTCACCGGGCTCCCCAGCACAGCACACGGGGGCCCCCCAGCACCACAGCACACCTGGCTCTACATCAGAGCCTGTTCACAACGCTCCCCAGCAGAGCCGGTCCACACGGCTCCCCAGCAGCACAGCCCAGCACACCGGGCTCCCCAGATCAGCTCACCGGGGTCCCCAGCACAGAACACGTGGCCCCCCAGCACCACAGCCCGCCTGGCTCTCCATCAGAGCCTGTTCAACCCTCTCCCCATCAGAGCCTGTCCACACGGCTTCCCAGCACCACAGCCCAGCACACTGGGATCCGAAGCCCTGCTCACTGGGCTCCCGAGCACAGCACACGGGGGCCCCCAGCACCACAACCCGGCTGGCTCTCCATCAGAGCCTTTTCACACTGCTCCCCGGCCGCACAGCCCAGCACACCGGGCTCCCCAGCCAAGCTCACCAGCGTCCCCAGCACAGAACACGGGGCCCCCCCGGCACCACAGCCTGCCTGGCTCTCCAGCAGAGCCTGTTTTTACCACCCCCCAGAAGAGGCTGTCCACACAGCTCCCCAGCACCACAGCACAGCACACCGGGCTCCCCAGCACCACAGCCCACCTGGCTCTCCATCAGAGCCTTTTCAAACCAATCCCCAGCACAGCCTGTCCACACGCCTCCCCAGCAGCACACCCTAGGAAACCGGGCTCCCCAGCCCAGCTCACCGGGCTCCACAGCACAGCACACGGGGGGCCCCCTGCACCACAGCCCGCCTGGCTCTCCAGCAGAGCCTTTTCAAACCAATCCCCAGCACAGCCTGTCCACACGCCTCCCCAGCAGCACAGCCCAGCACACCGGGCTCCCCAGCCCAGCTCAATGTCCTCCCCTGCACAGCACACTGGGCACCCCAGCACCACAGCCCGCCTGGCTGTCCAGCAGAGCCTGTCCAGACCGCTCCCCAGAAGAGCCTGTCCACACGGCTCCCCAGCAGAAAAGCCCAACACACCGGGCTCCCCAGCCCAGTTCACCGGGCTCCCGAGCATGGCACACGGGGCCCCCCAGCACCACAACCCGCCTGGCTCTCCATCAGTGCCTTTTCACACCGCTCCCCAGCAGAGCCTGTTCACACCGCTCCCCAGCAGAGCTTGTCTGCACGGCTCCCTAGCACCACAGCCCTGCACACCGGGCTCCCCAGCCCAGCTCACCCGGCTCACCAGCACAGAACACGGGGCCCCCCCAGCACAACAGCCCGCCGGGCTCTCCATTAGAGCCATTTCACACCGCTCCTAAGCAGAGCCTGAAACACGGCTCCCCAGCACCACAGCCCAGCACACCGGGCTCCCCAGCCCACCTCACCGGGCTCCCCAGCACAGCACAGAGGGGCCCCCCAGCACCACAGCACACCTGGCTCCACATCGGAGCCTGTTCACAACGCTCCCCAGCAGAGCCGGTCCACACTGCTCCCCAGCAGCACAGCCCAGCACACCGGGCTCCCCAGTCAAGCTCACCGGGGTCCCCAGCACTTAACACGTGGCCCCCCAGCACCACAGCCCGCCTGGCTCTCCATCAGAGCCTGTTCAACCCTCTCCCCATCAGAGCCTGTCCACACGGCTTCCCAGCACCACAGCCGTGCACACTGGGATCCGAAGCCCAGCTCACTGGGCTCCCGAGCACAGCACACGGGGGCCCCCAGCACCACAACCCGGCTGGCATTCCATCAGAGCCTTTTCACACTGCTCCCCGGCCGCACAGCCCAGCACACCGGGCTCCCCAGCCAAGCTCACCAGCGTCCCCAGCACAGAACACGGGGCCCCCCCGGCACCACAGCCTGCCTGGCTCTCCAGCAGAGCCTGTTTTAACCACCCCCCAGAAGAGGCTGTCCACACGGCTCCCCAGCACCACAGCACAGCACACCGGGCTCCCCAGCACCACAGCCCACCTGGCTCTCCATCAGAGCCTTTTCAAACCAATCCCCAGCACAGCCTTTCCACACGCCTCCCCAGCAGCACACCCTAGGAAACCGGGCTCCCAAGCCCAGCTCACCGGGCTCCACAGCACAGCACACGGGGGGCCCCCTGCACCACAGCCCGCCTGGCTCTCCAGCAGAGCCTTTTCAAACCAATCCCCAGCACAGCCTGTCCACACGCCTCCCCAGCAGCACAGCCCAGCACACCGGGCTCCCCAGCCCAGCTCACCGGGCCCCCCAGCAAAGCACACGGGAGCCCCCAACACCACAGCCCGCCTGGCTTTCCATCAGTGCCTGTTCACACCACTCCCCAGCAGAGCCTGTTCACTCCGCTCCCCAGCAGAGCCTGTCTACACGGCTCCCAAGCACCACAGCCCAGCACACCGGGCTCCCCAGCCCAGCTCATTGGCTCCCCAGCACAGCACACGGGGCCCCCCAGAACCACATCCCGCCTGGCTCTCCATCATGGCCTGGTCACACCGCTCCCCAGCAGAGCCTGTCCACACGGCTCCCCAGCACCACAGCTCAGCACACCGGGCTCCCCAGCCAGGCTCAACGGGCCCCCCAGCACAGCACACGGGGCCCCCCAGCAGAGCCTGTCTACACGGTTGGCCAGCACCACAGCCCAGCACACCGGGCTCCCCAGCCAAGCTCACCGGGCTCCCCAGCACAGCACACGAGGAACCCCAGCACCACAGCCCGCCTGGCTCCCCAGCAGAGCCTATTCACACCGCTCCCCAGCAGAGCCTGTCCACACGGCTCCCCAACACCACAGCCCAGCACACCGGGCTCCCCAGCACCACAGCCCACCTGGCTCTCCATCAGAGCCTGTTCACACCGCTCCCCAGCAGAGCCTGTCTACAGGGCTACCCAGCAGCACAGCCCAGCACACCGGGCTCCCCAGCCAAGCTCACCGGGCTTGCCAGCACAGCACACGAGGGCCCCCGGCACCACAGCCCGCCTGGCTCTCCAGCAAAGCCTCTTCACACGTCTCCCCAGCAGCACAGCCCAGCACACCGGGCTCCCCAGCACCACAGCCCACCTGGCTCTCCATCAGAGCCTGTTCACACCGCTCCCCAGCAGAGCCTGTGTACAGGGCTTCCCAGCAGCACAGCCCAGCACACCGGGCTCCCCAGCCAAGCTCACCGGGCTCGCCAGCACAGCACACGAGGGCCCCCGGCACCACAGCCCGCCTGGCTCTCCAGCAAAGCCTCTTCACACGGCTCCCCAGCAGCACAGCACAGCACACCGGGCTCAATAGCCGATGTCACCGGGCTCCGCAGCACAGCACACCGGACCCCCCAGCACCACAGCCCAGCAAACCGGGCTCCCCAGCACAGCACACGGGGGTCCCCAGCAACACAGCCCGCCTGGCTCTCCAGCAGAGCCTGTTCAAAACACTCCCCAGCAGAGCCTGTCCACACGGCTCCCCAGCAGCACAGCCCAGCACACCGGGCTCCCCAGTACAGCACACGGGGGCCCCCAGCACAGCACACGGGGACCCCCAACACCACAGCCCGCCTGGCTTTCCATCAGAGCCTGTTCACACCGCTCCTTAGCAGAGCCGGTCAACACGGCTCCCCAGCAGCACACCATAGGAAACCGGGCTCCCCAGCCCAGCTCACCGGGCTCCACAGCACAGCACACGGGGGGCCCCCTGCACCACAGCCCGCCTGGCTCTCCTGCAGAGCCTGTTCAAACCAGTCCCCAGCACAGCCTGTCCACACGCCTCCCCAGCAGCACAGCCCAGCACACCGGGCTCCCCAGCCCAGCTCACCGGGCTCCCCAGCAAAGCACACGGGAGCCCCCAACACCACAGCCCGCCTGGCTTTCCATCAGTGCCTGTTCACACCACTCCCCAGCAGAGCCTGTTCACTGCGCTCCCCAGCAGAGAATGTCTACACGGCTCCCCAGCACCACAGCCCAGCACACCGGGCTCCCCAGCCAGGCTCAACGGGTCCCCCAGCACAGCACACGGGGCCCCCCAGCAGAGCCTGTCTACACGGCACCGCAGCAGCTTAGCCCAGCACACCGGGCTCCCCAGCCCAACTCACCGGGCCCCCCAGCATAGCACAAGGGGCCTCCCAGCACCACAGCCCGCCTTGCTCTCCATCAGAGCCTGTTCACACCGCTCCCCAGCAGAGCCTGTTCCCTCCGCTCCCTAGCAGAGCCTGTCCACACGCCTCCCCAGCACCACAGCCCAGCACAACGGGCTCCCCAGCCCAGCTCACCGGGCTCCCCAGCACAGCAAACGGCGCCCCCCAGCAGAGCCTGTCTACACGGTTCGCCAGCACCACAGCCCAGCACACCGGGCTCCCCAGCCCAGCTCAACGGGCTCCCCAGCATTGCACACGGGGCCCCCCAGCACCACAGCCCGCCTGGCTCTCCAGCAGAGCAAGTTCACACGGCTCCCCAACAGAGCCTGTCCACACGGCTCCCCAGCACCACAGCCCAGCACACCGGGCTCCCCAGCACAGCACACGGGGCCCCCCAGCACAACAGCCCGCCTGGCTGTCCAGCAGAGCCTTTTCAAACCACTCCCCAGCAGAGCCGGTCCACACGGCTCCCCAGTACAACAGCCCAGCACACCGGGCTCCGTAGCAGAGCACACGGGGGTCCCCAGCACCACAGCCCGCCTTGCTCCCCAGCAGAGCCTGTTCAAACCAGTCCCCAAGAGAGCCTGTCCACACGGTTCACCAGCAGCAAAGCCCAGCACACCGGGCTCCCCAGCACAGGACACAGGGGCCCCCAAGACAGCACACGGGGCCCCCCAGCACCAAAGCCCGCCTGGTTCTCCATCAGAGCCTGTTCAAACCACTCCCCAGCAGAGCCGGTCCACACGGCTCCCCAGCACCACAGCCCAGCACACCGGGCTCCCCAGCACAACAGCCCAGCACACCGGGCTCCCCAGCCCAGCTCACCGGGCCGCCCAGCACAGCACACGGGGGCCCCCAGCACCACAGCCCCCCTGGCTCTCCAGCAGAGCCGGTTCAAACCACTCGCCAGCAGAGCCTCTCCACACGGCTGCCCAGCAGCAGAGCCC
Organism: Dascyllus trimaculatus; assembly: GCA_024666655.1. Lineage (NCBI taxonomy): Eukaryota > Metazoa > Chordata > Actinopteri > Pomacentridae > Dascyllus > Dascyllus trimaculatus. The sequence continues at coordinate 38,526 of JAMOIN010001890.1, forward strand.
AGCACACCGATCTCCCCAGCCCACCTCACCGGGCCCCCCAGCACAGCACACGGGGGCCCCCACCATCACAGCCCGCCTAGCTCTCCATCAGAGCCTGTTCAACCCTCTCACCAGCAGAGCCTGTCCACACGGCTCCCCAGCACCACAGCCCACCACTCCGGGCTCCCCAGCCCAGCTCAACCGGCCCCCCAGCACAGCACACGGGTCTTCCCAGCACCACAGCCCGCATGGCTCTCCATCAGAGCCTGTTCACTCCGCTCCCCAGCAGAGCCTGTCCACACGGCTCCCCAGCACCACAGCCCAGCACACCGGGCTCCCCAGCACAGCCCACGGGGCCCCCCAGCACAGCACACGGGGCTTCATAGCACCACAGCCCGCCTGGCTCTCCATCAGAGCCTCTTCACACCGCTCCCAAGCAGAGCCTTTCTACACGGCTCCTCAGCACAAAAGCCCAGCTCACCGGGTTCCCCAGCCCAGCACAATGGGCTCCCAAGCCCAGCTCAACGGGCTCCCCAGGACAGCACACGGTCCCCCCCAGCACCAAAGCCCGCCTGGCTCTCCAACAGAGCCTGTTCACTCCGCTCCCCAGCAGAGCCTGTTCAAACCACTCGCCAGCAGAGCCTGTCCACACGGCTCCCCAGCACCACAGCCCAGCACACCGGGCTCCCCAGCACAGCACACGGGGCCCCCCAGCACAGCACACGGGACTTCCCAGGACCACAGCCCGCTTGCTCTCCATCAGAGCCTCTTCACACCGCTCCTCAGGAGAGCCTGTTCACTCCGCTCCCCAGAAGAGCCTGTCTACACGGCTCCCCAGCACCACAGCCCAGCACACCGGGCTCCCCAGCCCAGCTCACCGGGCCGCCCAGCACAGCACACGGGGGCCCTCAGCACTACAGCCCGCCTGGCTCTCCATAAGAGCCTGTTCACACCGCTCCGCATATGAGCCTTTCTACACGGCTCCCCAGCACCACAGCCCAGCACACCAGGCTCCCCAGCCCAGCTCACCGGGCTCCACAGCACAGCACACAGGGCCCCACAGCACCACAGCCCGGCTTGCTCTCCAGCAGAGCCTGTTCACACTGCTCCCCAGCAGAGCCTGTCTACACGGGTCGCCAGCAGCACAGCCCAGCACACCGGGCTAATCTGCCCAGCTCACCGGGCTCCCCAGCACCACGGCCCGCCTGGCTCTCCAGCAAAGCCTTTTCAAACCACTCCGAAGCAGAGCCGGTCCACACGGCTCCCCAGCACCACAGCCCAGCACACTGGGCTCCCCAGCCAAGCTAACCGGTCTCCTCAGCACTGGACACGGGGGCCCCCAGAACCACAGGCCGCCTGGCTCTCCAGCAGAGCCTGTTAACACCGCTCCCCAGCACCACAGCCCAGCACACCGGGTTCCCCAGCCAAGCTCACCGGGCTCCCCAGCAAAGCAAACGGGGCCCCCCAGCACCACAGCCCGAATGGCTCCCCAGCAGAGCCTGTCTAATCGGCTCCCCAGCACCACAGCCCAGCACACCTGTCTCCCCAGCCCAGCTCAACGGGCTCCCCATCACAGCACACGGGGCCCCCCAGCACCACAGCCCGCCTGGCTCTCCAACAGAGCCTGTTCACACCACTCCCCAGCAAAGCCTGTCTACAAGGCTCCCCAGCACCACAGCACAGCACACCGGGCTCCCCAGCCCAGCTCACCGGGCTCCCCAGGACAGCACACAGGGTCCCCCAGCACCACAGCCCGCCTGGCTCTCCATCAGAGCCTGGTCAAAGCGCTCCGCAGCAGAGCCTGTCTACACGGCTCCCCAGCTACACAGCCCAGCACACCGGGCTCCCCAGCCCTGCTCACCGGGCACCCCAGCACAGCACACGGGGGCCCCCAGCACAGATCACCGGGCTCCCCAGCACAGCACACGGGGCCCCCCAGCACCACAGCCCGCCTGGCTTTCCATCAGAACCTATTCACATCGCTCCCCAGTAGAGCCTGTCCACACGGCACCCCAGCACCACCGCCCAGCACACCGGACTCCCCAGCCCAGCCCACCGGGCTCCCCAGCCCAGCTCACAGGGCTCCCCAGCACAGCACACGGTGGCCCCCCGCACCACAGCCCGCCTGGTTCTCCAGCAGAGCCTTTTCAAACCACTTCTCAGACGAGCCTGTCCACACGGCTCCCAAGCAGCACAGCCCAGCACACCGGTCTCCCCAGCCCAGCTCACCGGGCTCCCCAGCACAGCACACGGGGGCCCCCAGCAACACAGAGCGCCTTGCTGTCCAGCAGAGCCTGTTGAAACCGCTCCCCAGCAGACGCTGTCCACACGGCACCCCAGCAGCACAGCCCAGCACATCGGGCTCCGCAGCCCAGCTCAGCGGGCTTCTGAGCACAGCACACGGGGCCACCCAGAACCACAGCCCGCCTGGCTCTCCATCAGAGCCTTTTCACACCGCTTCCCAGCAGACCTTCTACACACGGCACCCCAGCAGCTCAGCCCAGCACACCGGGCTCCCCAGCCCAACTCACCGGGCCCCCCAGCACAGCACAAGGGGCCCCCCAGCACCATAGCCCGCCTGGCTCTCCATCAGAGCCTGTTCACACCGCTCCGCAGCAGAGCCTGTCTACACGGCTCCCCAGCAGCACAGCCCAGCTCACCGGGCTCCCAAGCCCAGCTCACCGGGCTCTCGAGAACAGCACACCGGGCCCCCCAGCACCACAGCCAGCCTTGCTCTCCATCAGAGCCTGTTCATACAGCTCCCCAGCAGAGCCCGTCTACACGGCTCCCCAGCACCACAGCCCATCACACCGGGCTCCCCAGCACAGCACACGGGGCCCCCCAGCACCACAGCCCGCCTGGCTCTCCAGCAGAGCCTGTCCACACGGCTCCCCAGCAGCTCAGCCCAGCACACCGGGCTCCCCAGCCCAGCCCAACGGACTCCCCAGCACAGCACACGGGGCACCCCAGCACCACTGCCCGCCCGGCTGTCCAGCAGTGCCTGTTCACACCGCTCCCCAGCAGAGCCTGTTCACACCGCTCCCCAGCAGAGCCTGTCTACACGGCTTCCCAGCACCACAGCCCTGCACCCCGGGCTCCCCAGCCCAGCTCACCCGGCTCCCCAACACAGAACACGGGGCCCCCCAGCACCACAGCACGCCTTGCTATCCATCAGAGCCTGTTCGAACCACTCCCATGCAGAGCCTGTCCACACGGCTCCCCAGCAGCACAGCCCAGCACACCGGGCTCCTCCGCCTAGCTCACCGGTCTACCCAGCACAGCACACGGGGGCCCCCCAGCACCACAGCCCACCTGGCTCTCCATCAGAGCCTGTTCAACCCTCTCCCCATCAGAGCCTGTCAACACGGCTTCCCAGCACCACAGCCCAGCACACTGGGATCCGAAGCCCAGCTCACTGGGCTCCCGAGCACAACACACGGGGGCCCCCAGCACCACAGCCCGGCTGGCTCTCCATTAGAGCCTTTTCACACCGCTCCCTGGCAGAGCCTGTCCACACGGCGACCCAGCAGCACAGCCCAGCACACGGGGCTCCCCAGGCCAGCACACCGGGATCCCCAGCACCACAGCCCGCCTGGCTCTCCATCAGAGCCTGTTCACTCCGCCCCCCAGCAGAGGCTGTCCACACGGCTCCCCAGCAGCACAGCCCAGCACACCGGGCTCCCCAGCCCAGCTCACCGGGCTCCCCAGCACAGCACAAGGGGCCCCCCAGCACCACAGCCCGCCTTGCTCTCCATCAGAGCCTGTTCAACCCTCTCCCCAGCAGAGCCTTTCCACACGGCTCCCCAGCAGCACAGCCCAGCACATCGGGCTCCCCAGTGAAGACCACGGGAGCCCCCAGCACAGCACACGGGGCCCCCCACCACCACAGCCCGCCTGGCTCTCCAGCAGAACCTGTTCAAACCGCTCCCCAGCAGAGCCTGTCCACGCGGCTCCCCAGCAGCACGTCCCAGCAAACCGGGCTTCCCAGCCCAGCTCACCGGGCTCCCCAGCACAGCACACGGTGGCCCCTAGCACCAAAGCCCGCCTGGCTCTCCATCAGAGCCTGTTCACACCGCTCCCCAGCAGAGCCTGTCCACCGGGCTCCCCAGCAGCACAGCCCAGCACACCGGGCTCCCCAGCCCAGCTCACCGGGCTCCCCATCACAGCACACGGGGGACCCCAGCACCACAGCCTGGCTGGCTCTCCAGCAGAGCCTGTTCACACAGCTCCCCATAAGAGCCAGTATGCACGGCTCCCCAGCAGCACTGCCCAGCTCACCGGGCTCCCCATCACAGCACACGGGGCTTCCCAGCACCACAGCCCGCCTGGCTCTCCATCAGAGCCTGTTCACTCCGGCCCCCAGCAGAGCCTTTCCACATGGCTCCCCATCACAAAAGACCAGCACACCGGGCTCCCCGGCCCAGCTCAACGGTCTTCCCAGCACAGCACACGGGGCCCCCCAGAACCACAGCCCGCCTGGCTCTGCAGCAGATCCTGTTCAAACCACTCCCCAGGAGAGCCTGTCCACACGGCTCCCCAGCACCACAGCCAGGCACACCGGGCTCCCAAGCCCAGTTCACCGGGCCCCGCAGCACAGCACACGGGGGCCCCCAGCACCACAGCCCACCTGGCTCTCAAGCATAGCCTGTTCACACCGCTCCGCAGCAGAGCCTGTCTCCACGGCTCCCCAGCACCACAGCCCAGCACACCGGGCTCCCCTGCACTGGACACGGGGTCCCCCAGAACCACAGGCCGCCTGGCTCTCCAGCAGAGCCTGTTCACACCGCTCCCCAGCAGAGCCTGTCCACAGGGCTCCCCAGCACCACAGCCCAGCACACCGGGCTCCCAAGCCGATCTCACAGGGCTCCCCAGCACAGCACACGGGGGCCCCCAGAACCACAGCCCGCCTGGCTCTCCATCAGAGCTTGTTCTCACCGCTCCCCAGCAGAGCATGTCTTCACGGTTCGCAAGCACCACAGCCCAGCACACCGGGCTCCCCAGCCCAGCTCAACGGGCTCCCCAGCACAGCACACGGGGGCTCCCAGCACCACAGCCCGCCTGGCTGTCAAGCAGAGCCTGTCCACAACGCTCCCCAGAAGAGCCTGTCCACACGGCTCCCCAGCAGAACAGCCCAGCACACCGGGCTACCCAGTCCAGCTCAACGGGCTCCCCAGCACAGCACACGGGGCCCATCAGCACCACAGCAAGCCTGGCTCTCCTTCAGAGCCTGTTCACACCACTCCCCAGCAGAGCCTGTCCACACGGCTCCCCAGCACCACAGCCCAGCTCACCGGGCTCCCCAGCACAGCACACGGGGCCCCCCAGCACCACAGCCCGCCTGGCTCTCCATCAGAGCCTTTTCACACCGCTCCCAAGCAGAGCCTGTCTACAAGGGTCGCAAGCACCACAGCCCAGCACACCGGGCTCCCCAGCCCAGCTAAACGGGCTCGCCAGCACAGCACACGAGGGCCCCCGGCACCACAGCCCGCCTGGCTCTCCAGCAAAGCCTCTTCACACGTCTCCCCAGCAGCACAGCCCAGCACACCGGGCTCCCCAGCACCACAGCCCACCTGGCTCTCCATCAGAGCCTGTTCACACCGCTCCCCAGCAGAGCCTGTCTACAGGGCTACCCAGCAGCACAGCCCAGCACACCGGGCTCCCCAGCCAAGCTCACCGGGCTCGCCAGCACAGCACACGAGGGCCCCCGGCACCACAGCCCGCCTGGCTCTCCAGCAAAGCCTCTTCACACGTCTCCCCAGCAGCACAGCCCAGCACACCGGGCTCCCCAGCACCACAGCCCACCTGGCTCTCCATCAGAGCCTGTTCACACCGCTCCCCAGCAGAGCCTGTCTACAGGGCTACCCAGCAGCACAGCCCAGCACACCGGGCTCCCCAGCCAAGCTCACCGGGCTCGCCAGCACAGCACACGAGGGCCCCCGGCACCACAGCCCGCCTGGCTCTCCAGCAAAGCCTCTTCACACGGCTCCCCAGCAGCACAGCACAGCACACCGGGCTCAATAGCCGATGTCACCGGGCTCCGCAGCACAGCACACCGGGACCCCCAGCACCACAGCCCAGCAAACCGGGCTCCCCAGCACAGCACACGGGGGTCCCCAGCAACACAGCCCGCCTGGCTCTCTAGCAGAGCCTGTTCAAAACACTCCCCAGCAGAGCCTGTCCACACGGCTCCCCAGCAGCACAGCCCAGCACACCGGGCTCCCCAGTACAGCACACGGGGGCCCCCAGCACAGCACACGGGGACCCCCAACACCACAGCCCGCCTGGCTTTCCATCAGAGCCTGTTCACACCGCTCCTTAGCAGAGCCGGTCAACACGGCTCCCCAGCAGCACACCATAGGAAACCGGGCTCCCCAGCCCAGCTCACCGGGCTCCACAGCACAGCACACGGGGGGCCCCCTGCACCACAGCCCGCCTGGCTCTCCTGCAGAGCCTGTTCAAACCAGTCCCCAGCACAGCCTGTCCACACGCCTCCCCAGCAGCACAGCCCAGCACACCGGGCTCCCCAGCCCAGCTCACCGGGCTCCCCAGCAAAGCACACGGGAGCCCCCAACACCACAACCCGCCTGGCTTTCCATCAGTGCCTGTTCACACCACTCCCCAGCAGAGCCTGTTCACTCCGCTCCCCAGCAGAGAATGTCTACACGGCTCCCCAGCACCACAGCCCAGCACACCGGGCTCCCCAGCCAGGCTCAACGGGCCCCCCAGCACAGCACACGGGGCCCCCCAGCAGAGCCTGTCTACACGGCACCGCAGCAGCTTAGCCCAGCACACCGGGCTCCCCAGCCCAACTCACCGGGCCCCCCAGCATAGCACAAGGGGCCTCCCAGCACCACAGCCCGCCTTGCTCTCCATCAGAGCCTGTTCACACCGCTCCCCAGCAGAGCCTGTTCACTCCGCTCCCTAGCAGAGCCTGTCCACACGCCTCCCCAGCACCACAGCCCAGCACACCGGGCTCCCCAGCCCAGCTCACCGGGCTCCCCAGCACAGCAAACGGCGCCCCCCAGCAGAGCCTGTCTACACGGTTCGCCAGCACCACAGCCCAGCACACCGGGCTCCCCAGCCCAGCTCAACGGGCTCCCCAGCATTGCACACGGGGCCCCCCAGCACCACAGCCCGCCTGGCTCTCCAGCAGAGCAAGTTCACACGGCTCCCCAACAGAGCCTGTCCACACGGCTCCCCAGCACCAGAGCCGAGCACACCGGGCTCCCCAGCACAGCACACGGGGCCCCCCAGTACAACAGCCCGCCTGGCTGTCCAGCAGAGCCTTTTCAAACCACTCCCATGCAGAGCCGGTCCACACGGCTCCCCAGTACAACAGCCCAGCACACCGGGCTCCGTAGCAGAGCACACTGGGGCCCCCAGCACCACAGTCAGCCTGGCTCTCCATCAGAGCCTACTCACACAGCTCCCCAGCAGAGCCTGTTCACTCCGCTCCCCAGCAGAGCCTGTCTACACGGCTCCCCAGCACCACAGCCCAGCACACCGGGCACCCCAGCCCAGCTCACCGGGCTCCCCAGCACAGCACACGCGGCCCCCCAGCACCACAGCCCGCCTTGCTCCCCAGCAGAGCCTGTTCAAACCAGTCCCCAAGAGAGCCTGTCCACACGGTTCACCAGCACCACAGCCCAGCTCACCGGGCTCCCCAGCACAGCACACGGGGCCCCCCAGCACCACAGCCCGCCTGGCTCTCCATCAGAGCCTTTTCACACCGCTCCCAAGCAGAGCCTGTCCACACGGCTCCCCAGCAGCACAGCCCAGCACACCGGGCTCCTCCGCCTAGCTCACCGGGCTACCCAGCACAGCACACGGGGGCCCCCCAGCACCACAGCCCACCTTGCTCTCAAGCATAGCCTGTTCACACCGCTCCGCAGCAGAGCCTGTCTCCACGGCTCCCCAGCACCACAGCCCAGCACACCGGGCTCCCCTGCACTGGACACGGGGTCCCCCAGAACCACAGGCCGCCTGGCTCTCCAGCAGAGCCTGTTCACACCGCTCCCCAGCAGAGCCTGTCCACAGGGCTCCCCAGCACCACAGCCCAGCACACCGGGCTCCCAAGCCGATCTCACAGGGCTCCCCAGCACAGCACACGGGGGCCCCCAGAACCACAGCCCGCCTGGCTCTCCATCAGAGCTTGTTCTCACCGCTCCCCAGCAGAGCATGTCTTCACGGTTCGCAAGCACCACAGCCCAGCACACCGGGCTCCCCAGCCCAGCTCAACGGGCTCCCCAGCATAGCACACGGGGCCCCCCAGCACCACAGCCCGCCTGGCTCTCCAGCAGAACCTGTTCAAACCGCTCCCCAGCAGAGCCTGTCCACACGGCTCCCCAGCAGCACGTCCCAGCAAACCGGGCTTCCCAGCCCAGCTCACCGGGCTCCCCAGCACAGCACACGGTGGCCCCTAGCACCAAAGCCCGCCTGGCTCTCCATCAGAGCCTGTTCACACCGCTCCCCAGCAAAGCCTGTCCACCGGGCTCCCCAGCAGCACAGCCCTGCACCCCGGGCTCCCCAGCCCAGCTCACCCGGCTCCCCAGCACAGAACACGGGGCCCCCCAGCACCACAGCACGCCTTGCTATCCATCAGAGCCTGTTCGAACCACTCCCATGCAGAGCCTGTCCACACGGCTCCCCAGCAGCACAGCCCAGCACACCGGGCTCCTCCGCCTAGCTCACCGGGCTACCCAGCACAGCACACGGGGGCCCCCCAGCACCACAGCCCACCTGGCTCTCCATCAGAGCCTGTTCAACCCTCTCCCCATCAGAGCCTGTCAACACGGCTTCCCAGCACCACAGCCCAGCACACTGGGATCCGAAGCCTAGCTCACTGGGCTCCCGAGCACAACACACGGGGGCCCCCAGCACCACAGCCCGGCTGGCTCTCCATTAGAGCCTTTTCACACCGCTCCCTGGCAGAGGCTGTCCACACGGCACCCCAGCAGCACAGCCCAGCACACCGGGCTCCCCAGCCCAGCTCACCGGGCTCCCCAGCACAGCACAAGGGGCCCCCCAGCACCACAGCCCGCCTTGCTCTCCATCAGAGCCTGTTCAACCCTCTCCCCAGCAGAGCCTTTCCACACGGCTCCCCAGCAGCACAGCCCAGCACATCGGGCTCCCCAGTGAAGACCACTGGAGCCCCCAGCACAGCACACGGGGCCCCTCAGCACCACAGCCCGCCTGGCTCTCCAGCAGAACCTGTTCAAACCGCTCCCCAGCAGAGCCTGTCCACACGGCTCCCCAGCAGCACGTCCCAGCAAACCGGGCTTCCCAGCCCAGCTCACCGGGCTCCCCAGCACAGCACACGGTGGCCCCTAGCACCAAAGCCCGCCTGGCTCTCCATCAGAGCCTGTTCACACCGCTCCCCAGCAGAGCCTGTCCACCGGGCTCCCCAGCAGCACAGCCCAGCACACCGGGCTCCTCCGCCTAGCTCACCGGGCTACCCAGCACAGCACACGGGGGCCCCCCAGCACCACAGCCCACCTGGCTCTCAAGCATAGCCTGTTCACACCGCTCCGCAGCAGAGCCTGTCTCCACGGCTCCCCAGCACCACAGCCCAGCACACCGGGCTCCCCAGCACTGGACACGGGGTCCCCCAGAACCACAGGCCGCCTGGCTCTCCAGCAGAGCCTGTTCACACCGCTCCCCAGCAGAGCCTGTCCACAGGGCTCCCCAGCACCACAGCCCAGCACACCGGGCTCCCAAGCCGATCTCACAGGGCTCCCCAGCACAGCACACGGGGGCCCCCAGAACCACAGCCCGCCTGGCTCTCCATCAGAGCTTGTTCACACCGCTCCCCAGCAGAGCATGTCTTCACGGTTCGCAAGCACCACAGCCCAGCACACCGGGCTCCCCAGCCCAGCTCAACGGGCTCCCCAACACAGCACACGGGGGCTCCCAGCACCACAGCCCGCCTGGCTGTCAAGCAGAGCCTGTCCACAACGCTCCCCAGAAGAGCCTGTCCACACGGCTCCCCAGCAGAACAGCCCAGCACACCGGGCTACCCAGTCCAGCTCAACGGGCTCACGAGCACAGCACACGGGGCCCATCAGCACCACAGCAAGCCTGGCTCTCCTTCAGAGCCTGTTCACACCACTCCCCAGCAGAGCCTGTCCACACGGCTCCCCAGCACCACAGCCCAGCTCACCGGGCTCCCCAGCACAGCACACGGGGCCCCCCAGCACCACAGCCCGCCTGGCTCTCCATCAGAGCCTTTTCACACCGCTCCCAAGCAGAGCCTGTCTACAAGGGTCGCAAGCACCACAGCCCAGCACACCGGGCTCCCCAGCCCAGCTAAACGGGCTCCCGAGCACAGCACACGGGGGCCCCCAGCACCACAGCCAGCCTGGCTTTCCATCAGAGCCTATTCACACCGCTCCCCAGCAGAGCATGTCTTCACGGCTCGCAAGCACCACAGCGCAGCACACCGGACTCCCAAGCCCAGTTCACCGGGCTCCCCAGCACAGCACACGAGGGCCCCCAGCACCACAGCCTGCCTGGCTCTCCAGCAGTGCCTCTTCACACCGCTCCCCAGCAGAGCCTGTCCACACGGCTCCCCAGCAGCACAGCCCAGAACACCGGGCTCCCCATCACAGCACACGGGGGCCCCAAGCACAGCACACGGGGGCCCCCAGCACCTCAGCCGGCCTGGCTCTCCAGCAGAGCCTGTTCAAACCACTCCCCAACAGAGCCTGTCCACTCGGCTCCCCAGCACCACAGCCCAGCACACCGGGCTCCCCAGCCCAGCTCAACGGGCTCCCCAGCACAGCACACGGGGGCCCCCAGCACCAAAGCCCGCCTGGCTCTAAATCAGAGCATGTTCAACCCTCTCCTAAGCAGAGCCTGTACACACAGCTCCCCACCACCACAGCCCAGCACACCGGGCTCCCAAGCCCATCTCAACGGGCTTCCCAGCACAGCACACAGGGGCCCCCAGCACCACAGCCCGCCTGGCTGTCCAGCAGAGCCTGTCAACATCGCTCCCCAGAAGAGCCTGTCCACACGGCTCCCCAGCAGAACAGCCCAGCACACCGGGCTCCCCAGCAAAGCTCAACGGGCTCCCCAGCACAGCACACGGGGCCCAAAAGCACAACAGCCCGCCTGGCTGTCCAGCAGAGCCTTTTCAAACCACTCCCCAGCAGAGCCGGTCCACACGGCTCCCCAGTACCACAGCCCAGCACACCGGGCTCCCCAGCTCTGCTCACAGGGCCCCGCAGCAGAGCACACGGGGGCCCCCAGCACCACAACCCGCCTCCCTCTCTATCAGAGCCTGTTCACACCGCTCCCAAGCAGAGCCTGTCTACACGGCTCCCCAGCAGCACAGAACAGCACACCGGGTTCCCCAGCACAGCACACGGGGCCCCCCAGCACCACGGCCCACCTGGCTCTCCAGCAGAGCCTGTTCAAACCACTCCCAAGCAGAGCCGGTCCACACGGCTCCACAGCAGCAGATCCCAGAACACCGGGCTCCCCAGCCCAGCTCACGGGGCCCACAAGCACCACAGCCCACCTGGCTCTAAATCTGAGCCTGTTCAAACCTATCCCCAGCAGAGACTGTCCATTCGGCTCCCCAGCAGCACAGCCATGTACACCGGGCTCCCCTGCCCAGCTCAACGGGCTGCCCAGCCCAGCACACCGGGCTCCCCAGCCCAGCTAACCGGGCTCCACAGCACAGCACACGGGGGCCAGCAGCACCAAATTCCGCCTGTCTCTCCATCATGGCCTGTTCACACCGCTCCCCAGCAGAGCCTGTCCACACGGCTCCCCAGCACCACTGCCCAGCATATCGGGCTCCCCAGCCAGGCTCAACGGGCTCCCCAGCACAGAACACGGGGCCCCCCAGCACCACAGCACGCCTGGCTCTCCATCAGAGCCATTTCACACCGCTCCCCAGCAGAGCCTGTCCACAAGGCTCCCCAGCACCTCTGCCCAGCACACCGGGCTCCCCGGCCAAGCTCATCGGGCTCCCCAGCACAGCAAACGGGGCCCCCCAGGAGAGCCTGTCTACACGGTTGGCAAGCAGCACAGCCCAGCACACCGGGCTCTCCGGCCCAGCTCACCGGGCTCCCCAGCAAAGCACACGGGGGCCCCCAAGCACCACAGCCCACCTGGCTCTCCATCAGAGCCTGTTCACACCGCTCCCCAGCAGAGCCTGTCCACACGGCTCCCCAGCACCACAGCCCAGCACACTGGGCTACCCAGCCCAGCTAACCGGTCTCCTCAGCACTGGACACAGGGGGCCCCAGAACCACAGCCCACCTGGCTATCCATCAGGGCGTGTTCACACCGCTCCCCAGCAGAGCCTGTCTACACGGCTCCCCAGCACCACAGCACATCACACCGGGCTCCCCAGCCCAGCTCACCGGGCTCCCCAGCACAGCACACTGGGCTCCCCAGCACCACAGCCCGCCTGGCTCTCCGGCACAGCCTGTTTAAACCGCTGCCCAGCAGAGCCTGTCCACACGGCTCCCCAGCAGCACAGCCCAGCTCACCGGGCTCCCCAGCACAGCACACGGAGGCCCCCAGCACTACAGCCCGCCTGGCTCTCCATCAGAGCCTGTCCACACGGCTCCCCATCAGCACAGCCCAGCACACCGGGCTCCCAAGCCCAGCTCACCGGGCTCCCCAGCACAGAACACGGGGCCCCTCACCACCACAGCCCGCCTGGCTGTCCAGCAGAGCCTCTTCCAACCACTCCCCAGCAGAGCCTGTACACATGGCTCCCCAGCAGCAAAGCCTTGCACACCGGGCTCCTCAGCCCAGCTCACCGGGCACCCCAACACATCACACGGGGGGGCCCAGCATCACAGCCCGCCTGGCTCTCCATCAGAGCCTGCTCACACAGCTCCGCAGCAGAGCCTGTCTACACGGTTCCCCAGCACCACAGCCCAGCTCAAATGGCTCTCCAGCACTGCACACGGGGCAACCCAGCACAGCTCACCGGGCTCCCCTGAACCAAAGCCCTCCTGGCTCTCCATCAGAGCCTGTTCAACCCTCTCCCCAGCAGAGCCTGTCCACACGGCTCCCCAGCACCACAGCCCAGCACACCGGGCTCCCAAGCACAGCACACGGGGCACCCCAGCGCCACAGCCCGCCTGACTCTCCAGCAGAGCCTGTTCAAACCACTCGCCAGCAGAGCCTGTCTACACGACTACCCAGCACGACAGCCCAGCTCACTGGGCTTCTCTGCCCAGCTCACCGGGCTCCCCAGCACAGCACACGGGGCTTCCCAGCACCAAAGCCCACCTGGCTCTCAATCAGAGCCTGTTCACTCTGCTCCCCAGCAGAGCCTGTCGACAAGGCTCCCCAGCAGAGACTGTCCACACGGCTCCCCAGCAGGACAGCCCGCCTGGATCTCCAGCACAGCCTGTCCACACGGCTCCCCAGCACCACAGCCCAGCACACTGGGGTCCCCAGCCCAGCTAACCGGTCTCCTCAGCACTGGACACGGGGGCCCCCAGAACCACAGGCCGCCTGGCTCTCCAGCAGAGCCTGTTAACACCGCTCCCCAGCAGAGCCTGTCCACAGGACTCCCCAGCAGCACAGCCCAGCACACCGGGCCCCCCAGCCGATCTCACCAGGCTCCCCAGCAAGGCACACGGGGCCCCACAGCACCACAGTCCGCCTGGCTCTCAAGCAGAGTCTTTTGAAACCACTCCCCAGCAGAGCCTTTCTACACGGCTCCCCAGCAGCACAGCCCAGCTCACCGGGCTCCCCAGCAAAGCACACGGGGGCCCCCAGCAAAACAGAACGCCTGCCTGTCCATCAGAGCATGTTCACACTGCTCACCAGCAGCACAGCCCAGCTCACCGGGCTCCCCAGCCCACCTCACCAGACTCCCCAGCACAGCACATGGGGGCCCCCAGCACCACAGCAAGCCTGGCTCTCCAGCAGAGCATGTTCACACAACTCCCCAGCAGAGCCGGTCCCCACGGCTCCCCAGTACCACAGTCCAGCACACCGGGCTCCCCAGCCTAGCTCAACGGGCTCCGCAGCACAGCACACGGGGCCACTCAGCACCACAGCCCAGCACACCGGGCTCCCCAGCCCAGCTCACCCGGCTCCCCAGCACAGCACACGGGGGCCCCCTGCACCACAGCCCACCTTGCTCTCCATCAGAGCCTTTTCAAACCATTCCCCAGCAGAGACTGTCCATACGGCTCCCCAGCACCAAAGCCCAGCACACTGGGGTCCCCAGCCCAGCTAACCGGTCTCCTCAGCACTGGACACGGGGGCCCCCAGAACCACAGGCCGCCTGGCTCTCCCGCAGAGCCTGTTAACACCGCTCCCCAGCAGAGCCTGTCCACAGGACTCCCCAGCAGCACAGCCCAGCACACCGGGCTCAATAGTCGATCTCTCCGGGCTCCGCAGCACAGCACACGGGGCCCCCCAGCACCACAGCCCAGCACACCGGGCTCCCCAGCCCAACTCACCGGGCTCCCCAGCACAGCACAAGAGGGCCCCCAGCAACACAGCCCGCCTGGCTCTCCATCAGAGCCTTTTCACACCGCTTCCCAGCAGACCCTGTACACACGGCACCCCAGCAGCTCACCCCAGCACACCGGGCTCCGCAGCCCTGCTCACCGGGCTAACGAACAAAGCACACGGGGGCCCCCAGCACCACAGCCCGCCCGGCTCTCCATCAGAGGCTGTTAACACCGCTTCCCAGCAGACCCTGTCCACACGGCACCCCAGCAGCTCAGCCAAGCACACCGGGCTCCCCAGCACAGCACACGGGGCCCCCCAGCACCACAGCCCGCCTGGCTCTCCATCCGAGCCTGTTCACACCGCTCCGCAGCAGAGCCTGTCTACACGGCTCCCCAGCACCACAGCCCAGCACACCGGGCTTCCCAGCACAGCACACGGGGCCCCCCAGCACCACAGCCCGCCTGGCTCTCCATCAGAGCCTGTTCACACCGCTCCGCAGCAGAGCCTGTCTACACGGCTGCCCAGCACCACAGCCCAGTACAACGGGCTCCCCAGCCCAGCTCATCGGGCTCCCCAGCACTGCTCATGGGGCCCCCCTGCACCACAGCCCGCCTGGCTCTCCAGCAGAGACTGTTCAAACCACTCCCCAGCAGAGCCTGTCCACACGGCTCCCTAGCAGCACAGCCGAGAACAAAGGGCTCCATAGCCGATCTCACCGGGCTCCGCTGCACATTACAAGGGGCCCCCCAGCACCACAGCCCAGCACACCGGGCTCCCCAGCACAGCACACGGGGGCCCCCAGCACAGAACACGGGAGACCCCAGATCAGCACACGGGGGCCCCCAGCACAGCACACGGGGGCCCCCAGCACCACAGCCCGCGTTGCTCTCCAGTAGAGCCTGTTCAAACCACTCCCCAGCACAGTCTGTCCACAAGCCTCCCCAGCAGCACAGCCCAGAACACCAGGCTCCCCAGCCCAGCTCACCGGGCTCCCCAGCACAGCACACGGGGGCCCCCAACACCACAGCCCCCATGGCTGTCCATCAGAGCCTGTTCACACCGCTCCTCAGCAGAGCCTTTCCACACGGCTCCCCAGCAGCACACCATAGGACACCGGGCTCCCCAGCCCAGCTAACCGGGCACCCCAGCACAGCACACGGGGGCCTCCAGCACCACAGCCCGCCTGGCTCTCCATCAGAGACTGTTCACACCGCTCCCCAGCAGAGCCTGTTCACTCCGCTCCCCAGCAGAGCTTGTCTACACGGCTTCCCAGCACCACAGCCCAGCTCACTGGGCTCCCCAGCGCAGCACACGGGGCCCCCCAGCACCACAGCCCACCTGGCTCTCCATCAGACCCTGTTCACACCGCTCCCCAGCAGAGCCTGTTCACTCCGCTCGCCAGCGGAGCCTGTCTACACGGCTCCCCAGCACCACAGCCCAGCACACCGGGCTCCCCAGCCAAGCTCACCGGGCTCCCCAGCACAGCACACGAGGGCCCCCGGCACCACAGCCCGCCTGGCTATCCATCAGACCCTGTTCACACCGCTCCCCAGCAGAGCCTCTTCACATCGCTCACCAGGAGAGCCTGTCCACACGGCTCCCCAGCAGCACAGCCCAGCACACCGGGCTCCATAGCCGATCTCACCGGGCTCCGCAGCATAGCACACGGGGCCCCGCAGCACCACAGCCCGCCTGACTCTCCATCAGAGCCTGTTCAACCCTCTCCCCAGCAGATCCTGTCCACACGGCTTCACAGAACCACAGCCCAGCACACTGGGCTCCGAAGCCCAGCTCACTGGGCTCCCCAGCACAGCACACGGGGGCCCCCAGCACAGAACACGGGGGCCCCCAGTACAGCACACGGGGGCCCCCACCACAGAACACGAGGGCCACCAGCAACACAGCCCGCCTGGCTCTCCAGCAGAGCCTGTTCAAAACACTCCCCAGCAGAGCCTGTCCACACGGCTCCCCAGCAGCACAGCCCAGGACTCCGGGCTCCCCAGCACAGCACATGGGGGCCCCAAGCAAAGCACACGTGGGCCCCCAGCACCACAGCCCGCGTTGTTCTCCAGCAACGCCTGTTCAAACCACTCCCCAGCACAGCCTGTCCACACGGCTCCCCAGCACCACAGCCCAGCACACCGGGCTCCCCAGCACAGCACACGGGGACCCCAGCACCACAGCCCGCCTGGCTCTTCATCAGAGCCTGTTCACACCGCTCCGCAGCAGAGCCTGTCTACACGGCTACCCAACACCACAGCCCAGCACACCGGGCTCCCCGGCCCAGCTCAACGGGCTCCCCAGCACAGCACACGGGGCCCCCAGCACCACAGCCCGAATGGCTCACCAGCAGAGCCTGTCTACACGGCTCCCCAGCACCACAGCCCAGCACACCGGGCTCCCCAGCCCAGCTCACCGGGCTCCCCAGCACAGCACACGGGGGCCCCCAGCACCACAGCCCGCCTGGCTCTCCAACAGAGACTGTTCACACCGCTCCCGAGCAGAGCATGTCCACACGGCTCCCCAGCAGCACAGCCCAGTTCACAGGCCTCCCCATCACAGAACACGGGGCCCCCCAGCACCACAGCCCGCCTGGCTCTCCAGCACAGCCTATTCATACCGCTCCCCAGCTGACCCTGTCCACACGGCTCACCAGCACCACAGATAAGCACACCGGGCTCCCCAGCCCAGCTCAACTGGCTCCCCAGCATAGCACACGGGGTCCCCCAGCACCACAGCCCGCCTGGCTCTGCATCAGAGCCTGTTCACACCGCTCCGCAGCAGAGCCTGTCCACACGGCACCCAAGCACCACAGCCCAGCACACCGGGCTCCCCAGCTCAGCACACCGGGCTCCCCAGCCCAGCTCACCGGGCCGCCCAGCACAGCACACGGGGGCCCCCAGCACTACAGCCCGCCTGGCTCTCCATAAGAGCTTGTTCACACCGCTCCGCAGCAGAGCCTGTCTACACGGCTCCCCAGCACCACAACCCAGCACACCGGGCTGCCCAGCCCAGCTCACCGGCCTCCACAGCACAGTACACAGGGCCCCACAGCACCACAGCCCGCCTGGCTCTCCAGCAGAGACTGTTCAAACCACTCCCCAGCAGAGCCTGTCCACACGGCTCCTCAGCAGAGCCTGTCCACACGGCTCCCCAGCAGAACAGCCCAGCACACCGGGCTCCCCAGCCCAGCTGAACGGGCTCCCCGGCAAAGCACATGGGGGCCCCCAGCACCACAGCCCGCCTGGCTCTCCGTCAGAGCCTGTTCACACCGCTCCCCAGCAGAGCCTGTCCATACGGCTTCCCAGCACCTCAGCCCAGCACACCGGGCACCCAAGCACAGCACACGGGGGCCCCCAACACCACAGCCCGCCTGGATCTCCATCAGAGCCTGTTCACACCGCTCCGCAGCAGAGCCTGTCCACACGGCACCCAAGCACCACAGCCCAGCACACCGGGCTCCCAAGCCCAGCACACCGGGCTCCCCAGCCCAGCTCACC
Organism: Dascyllus trimaculatus; assembly: GCA_024666655.1. NCBI lineage: Eukaryota > Metazoa > Chordata > Actinopteri > Pomacentridae > Dascyllus > Dascyllus trimaculatus. The sequence goes on from JAMOIN010001890.1 coordinate 56,444, forward strand.
GGGCCGCCCAGCACAGCACACGGGGGCCCCCAGCACTACAGCCAGGCTGGCTCTCCATCAGAGCCTGTTCACACCGCTCAACAGCACAGCCTGTTCACAGTGCTCCCCATCACCACAGCCCAGCACCCAGGGATCCCCAGCCCAGCTCACCGGGCTCCTGAGCACAGCTCACGGGGGCCCCCAGCACCACAGCCCGCCTGGCTCTCCATCAGGGCCTGTTCACACCCCTCCGCAGCAGAGCCTGTCTACACGGCTCCCCAGCACAAAAGCCCAGCACACCGAGCTCCCCAGCACAGCACACGAGGGCCCCCCAGCACCACAGCCTGCCTGGCTCTCCAGCAGAGACTTTTCAAACCACTCCCCAGCAGAGCCTGTCCACACCGCTCGCCAGCACAACAGCCCTGCACACCGGGCTCCCCAACCGAGCTCAACGGGATCCCAAGCACCGAACACGGGGCCCCCCAGAGCCACAGCCCGCCTGGCTCTCCATCAGAGCCTGTTCAGACCGCTCCCCGGCAGAGCCTGTCTACACGGCTCCCCAGCAGCACAGCCCAGCACACCAGGCACCCCAGCCCAGTTCACCGGGCTCCCGAGCACGGCACACGGGGCCCCCCACCACCACAACCCGCCTGGCTCTCCATCAGTGCCTTTTCACACCGCTCCCCAGCAGAGCCTGTTCACTCCGCTCCCCAGCAGAGCCTGTCTACACGGCTCCCCAGCACCACAGCCCAGCTCACCGGGCTCCCCAGCACAGCACACGGGGCCCCCCAGCACCACAGCCCACCTGGCTCTCCATCAGAGCCTGTTCACACCGCTCCCCACAAGAGCCTATTCACTCCGCTCCCCAGCATATCCTGTCTACACGGCTCCCCAGCACCACAGCCCAGCTCACTGGGCTCCCCAGCACAGCACACGGGGCCCCCCAGCACCACATCCCACCTGGCTATCCATCAGAGCCTGTTCACACCGCTCCCCAAAGGAGCCTGTCCACACGTCTCCCCAGCAGCACAGCCCAGCACACCGGGCTCCCCAGCCAAGCTCACCGGGCTCCCTAGCAAAGCACACGAGGGCCCCCGGCACCACAGCCCACCTGGCTATCCAGCAGAGTCTCTTCACATCGCTCCCCAGCAGAGCCTGTCCACACGGCTCCCCAGCACCACAGCCCAGCACACCGGGCTCCATAGCCGATCTCACCGGGCTCCGCAGCACAGCACACGGGGCCCCCCAGCACCACAGCCCAGCACACCGGGCTCCCCAGCACAGCACACGGGGATCCCGAGCACAGCACACGGGGGCCCCCAGCAAAACAGCCCGCCTGGCTCTCCAGCAGAGCCTGTTCAAAACACTCCCCAGCAGAGCCTGTCCACACGGCTCCCCAGCAGCACAGCCCAGGACACCGGGCTCCCCAGCACAGCACACGGGGGCCCCCAGCACAGCACACGGAGGGCCCCCAGAACCACAGCCCGCTTGGCTCTCCAGCAGAGCCTGTTCAAACAGATCCCAAGCACAGCCTGTCCACACGCCTCCCCAGCAGCACTGCCCAGCACACCGGGCTCCCCAGCCCAGCTCACCGGGCTCCCCAGCAAAGCACACGGGGCCCCCCAGCACCACAGCCCCCCTGGCTCTCCATCAGAGCCTGGTCACAGCGCTCCGCAGCAGAGTCTGTCCACACGGCTCCCCAGCAGCACAGCCCACCACACCGGGCTCCCCAGCCAAGCTCACCGGGCTCCCCAGAACAGCACATTGATGCCCCCAGCACCACAGCCCGCCAGACTCTCCATCAGAGCCTGTTCACACCGCTCCTCAGCAGAGCCTGTCCACACGGCTCGCCAGTACCACAGCCCAGCACACAGGGCTCCCCAGCACAGCTCACGGGGCCCCCCAGTACAGCACACGGGGGTCCACACCATCACAGCCCGCCTGGCTCTCCATCAGAGCGTGTTCACACCGCTCCCCAGCACAGCCTGTCTACACAGCTCCCCATCACCACAGCCCAGCACACCGGGCTCCCCAGCCCAGCTCACCGGGCTCCCCAGCACTGCACACGGGGCCCCCCAGCACCACAGCCCGCCTGGCTCTCGAGCAGAGCCTGTTCAAACCACTCCCCAGCAGAGCCTGTCCACACGGCTCCCCAGCACCACAGCCCAGCACACCGGGCTCCCCAGCCCAGCTCAACGGGCTCCCCAGCACAGCACACGGGGCCCCCCAGCACAGCACACGGGCCCCACCAGCACAGCACACGGGGCCTCCCAGCACAACAGCCCGCCTGGCTCTCCATCAGTGCTTGTAATAAACTCTCCTCAGCAGAGCCAGTTCACACGGCTCCCCAGCACCACAGCCCAGCACACCGGGATCCCCAGCACAGCACATGGGGGCCCCCAGCAACACAGCCCGCCTGGCTGTCAATCAGAGCCTGTTCAAACCACTCCCCAGCAGAGCCTGTCCACATGGCTCCCCAGCAGCACAGCCCAGCACACCTGTCTCCCCAGCCCAGCTCACCGGGCACCCCAGCACAGCACACGGGGGCCCCCAGCAACACAGCGCGCCTTGCTCTCCAGCAGAGCCTGTTGAAACAGCTCCCCATCAGAGCCTTTCCACACGGCTCCCCAGATGCACAGCCCAGCACACCGGGCTCCCCAGCCCAGCTCACCGGGCTCCCCAGTACAGCACGCGGGGGCCCCCAGCACCACACCCCGCCTGGCTCTCCATCAGAGCCTGTTCACAAAGCTCCCCAGAAGTGCCTGTCTACACGGCTCCCCAGCAGCCCCGCACACCGCAGCACAGCCCGCCTGGCTCTCCATCAGAGCCTGTTCACACGGCTCCACAGCAGACGCTGTCCACACGGCACCCCAGCAGCTCAGCCCAGCACACCGGGCTCCGCAGCCCAGCTCACCGGGCTTCTGAGCACAGCACACGGGGCCACCCAGCACCACAGCCCGCCTGGCTCTCCAGCAGAGCCTTTTCAAGCCTCTCCCAAGCAGAGCCTGTCCACACGGCTCCCAAGCAGCACAGCAAAGCACACCGGGCTCACCAGCCCAGCTCACCGGGGTCCCCAGCACAGCACACTGGGGCCCCTAGCAACACAGCGCGCCTTGCTCTGCAGCAGAGCCTGTTGAAACCACTCCCCAGAAGAGCCTGTCTACACGGCTCACCAGCAGCCCCGCACACCGCAGCACAGCCCACCTGGCTCTCCATCAGAGCCTGTTCACACCGCTCCCCAGCAGACCCTGTCCACACGGCACCCCAGCAGCTCAGCCCAGCACACCGGGCTCCGAAGCCCAGCTCACCGGGCTTCCGAGCACAGCACACGGGGCCCCCCAGCACATCAGCCAGCCTGGCTCTCCATCAGAGCCTTTTCACACCGCTTCCCAGCAGACCCTGTCCACACGGCACCCCAGCAGCTCAGCCCAGCACACCGGGCCCCGCAGCCCAGCTCACAGGGCTACCGAGCACAGCACACGGGGGCCCCCCAGCACCACAGCCCGCCTGGTTCTCCATCAGAGCCTTTTCACACCGCTTCCCAGCAGACCCTGTCCACACGGCACCCCAGCAGCTCAGTCCAGCACACCGGGCTCCCCAGCCCAACTCACCTGGCCCCCCAGCACAGCACAAGGGGCCCCCCAGCACCAAAACCCGCCTGGCTCTCCATCAGTGCCTGTTCACACCGCTCCCCAGCAGAGCCTGTTCAAACCGCTCCCCAGCAGAGCCTGCCTACACGGCTCCCCAGCACCACAGCCCAGCACACCGGGCTCCCCAGCCCAGCTCACCCCGCTCCCCAGCACAGAAAAGGGGGCCCCCAAGCACAACAGCCCGCCTGGCTCTCCATCAGAGCCTGTTCAAACCACTCCCATGCAGAGCCTGTCCACACGGCTCCCCAGCAGTACAGCCCGGCACACCGGGCTCCTCCGCCCAGCTCACCGGGGTCCCCAGTACAGCAAACGGGGGCCCCCCAGCACCACAGCCCACCTGGCTCTCCATCAGATCCTGTTCACACCGCTCCCCAGCAGAGCCGGTCCACACGCCTCCCCAGCAGCACGGTCCAGCACACCGGGCTCCACAGCCAAGCTCACCGGGCTCCCCACCACAGAACACGGTGCCCCCCAGCACCACAGCCCGCCTGGCTCTCCATCAGAGCCTGTTCACACGGCTCCCCAGCACAGCCTGTCCACACGGCTCACCAGCACCACAGCCCAGCACACCGTCCTCCACAGCACAGCACACGGGGCCCCCCAGAAATACAGCCTGCCTGGCTCTGCATCAGAGCGTGCTCAAACCACTCCACAGCAGAGCCTGTCTACACTGCTCCCCAGCACTACAGCCCAGCACACAGGGCTTCCCAGCCAAGCTCAAAGGGCTCCTGAGCACAGCACACGGGGGCCCCCAGCACCACAGCCCGCCTGGCTCTCCATCAGAGCCTGTTCACACCCGTCGGCAGCAGAGCCTGTCTACACGGCTCCACAGCACAAAAGCCCAGCTCACCGGGCTCCCCAGCACAGCACACGGGGCCCCCAAGCACAACAGCCCGCCTGGCTCTCCATCAGAGCCTGTTCAAACCACTCCCATGCAGAGCCTGTCCACACGGCTCCCCAGCAGCACAGCCCGGCACACCGGGCTCCTCCGCCCAGCTCACCGGGGTCCCCAGCACAGCAAACGGGGGCCCCACAGCACCACAGCCCACCTGGCTCTCCATCAGATCCTGTTCACACCGCTCCCCAGCAGAGCCGGTCCACACGCCTCCCCAGCAGCACGGTCCAGCACACCGGGCTCCACAGCCCAGCACACCGGGCTCCCCAGCCAAGCTCACAGGGCTGCCCAGCACAGCACACGGGGCTTCCCAGCACCACAGCCCGCCTGGCTCTCCATCAGAGCCTCTTCACACCGCTCCCCAGCAGAGCCTGTCTACACGGTTCCCCAGCAGCACAGCCCAGCACACCAGGCTCCCCAGCCCAGCTCACCCGGCTCCCGATCACGGCACACGGGGCCCCCCAGCACCACAGTCCGCCTGTCTCTCCATCAGATCCTGTTGAAACCACTACCCAGCAGAGCCTGTCCACGCTGCTCCCCAGCAGCACGGCCCAGCACACCGGACTCCCAGGCCATGCTCACCGGGCTCACCAGCACAGCACACGGGGCCCCCCAGAACCACAGCCTGCCTGCCTCTCAATCAGAGCCATTTCACAGCGCTCCGCAGCAGAACTTGTCCACACGGCTCCCCAGCAGAACAGCCCAGCACACCGGGCTCCCCAGCAAAGCACACGGTGGCCCCCAGCACCACAGCCCGCCTGACTCTCCATCAGAGCCTTTTAAACCCTCTCCCCATGAGAGCCAGTCCACACGGCTCCCCAACACCAAAGCCCAGAACACCGGGCTCCCCAGCCCAGCTCACCGGGCTCCCCAGCACAGCACACGGGGCCCCCCAGAACCACAGCCCGCCTGGCTCTCCATGAGAGCGTTTTCACACCGCTCCCCAGCAGAGCCTGTCCACACGGCTTCCCAGCACCACAGCCCAGCACACCGGGCTCCCCAGCCCAGAACACCGGGCCCCCCGGCACAGCACACGGGGCCCCCCAGCACCACAGCCAAAATGGCTCGCCAGCAGACCCTGTCTACACGGCTCCCAATCACCACAGTCCAGCACACCGGGCTCCCCAGCACCACAGCCCAGCACACGGGGCTCCCCAGCCCAGCTCACAGCGCTCCCAAGCACAGCACACGGCGGCCCCCAGCACCACAGCCCGCCTGGCTCTCCAGCAGAGCCTTTTCAAACCACTCCTCACCAGAGCCTGTCCACACGGCTACCCAGCACAGCAGCCTAGCACACCGGGCTCCCCAGCACAGCTCAACAGGGTCACCAGCACAGCAAACGGGGCCCACCAGCACCACAGCCTTCCTGGCTCTCCATCAGTGCCTGTTCACACCGCTCCGCAGCAGAGCCTGTCAACACGGCTCCCCAGCACCACAGCCCAGCACACCGGGCTCCCCACCCCAGCTCACCGGGCTCCCCGGCACAGTACACGGGGGCCCCCAGCACCACAGCCCGCCTTGCTCTCCAGCAGAGCCTATTCAAGCCATTCCCCACCAGAGCCTGTCCACACGGCTCCCCAGCACAGCAGCCTAGCACACCGGGCTCCCCAGCACAGCTCAACGGGCTCACCAGCACAGCACACGGGGCCCACCAGCACCACAGCCTGCCTGGCTCTAAATCAGAGCTTTTTCACACCACTCCGCAGAACAGCCGGTCTACACGGCTCCCCAGCACCACAGCCCAGCACACCGGGCTCCCCAGCCCAGCTCAACGGGCTCCCCAGCACAGCACACGGGGCCCCCCAGCACAACAGCCCGCCTGACTCTCCATCAGAGCCTGTTCACTCCGCTCCCAAGCAGAGCCTGTTCAAACCACTCGCCAACAGAGCCTGTAGACACGCCTCCCCAGCACCACAGCCCAACACACTGGGCTCCCCAGCCAAGCTCAAAGGGCTCCCCAGGACAGCACACGGGGCCCCCCAGCACCACAGCCCGCCTGACTCTCCATCAGAGCCTGTTCAACCCTCTCCCCATCAGAGCCTGTCCACACGGCTTCCCAGCACCACAGCCCAGCACACTGGGCTCCGAAGCCCAGCTCACTGGGCTCCCGAGCACAGCACACGGGGGCCCCCAGCACCACAGCCCGGCTGGCTCTCCATCAGAGCCTTTTCACACCGCTCCCCAGCAGAGCCTGTCCACACGGCTCCCCAGCAGCACAGCCCAGCACAACGGGCTCCCCAGCCCAGCTCACCAGGGTCCCCAGCAAAGAACACGGGGCCCCCCTGCACCACAGCCCGCCTGGCTCTCCAGCAGAGCCTGTTCACACCGCTCAACAGCACAGCCTGTCTACACGGCTCCCCATCACCACAGGCCAGCACACCGTACTCCCCAGCACAGCACACGGGGCCCCCCAGCACGGCACACGGGGCTTCCCAGCACAACAGCCGCCTGGCTCTCCATCAGAGCCTGTTCAAACGACTCCCCAGCAGAGCCGGTCCACACGGCTCCCCAGCACTACAGCCCAGCAAACCGGGCTCCCCAGCCCAGCACACCGGGCTCTCCAGCCCAGCTCACCGAGCCGCCCAGCACAGGACACGGGGGCCCCCAGCACCACAGCCCGCCTGGGCTCTCCATAAGAGCCTGTTCACACCGCTCCGGAGCAGAGCCTGTCGACATGGCTCCCCAGCACCACAGCACAGCTCACCGGGCTCCCCAGCCCAGCTCACCGGGCTCCCCAGCACAGCACACGGGGCAGCCCAGCACCACAGCCCGCCTGGCTCTCCAGCAGAGACTGTTCAAACCACTCCCCAGCAGAGCCTGTCCACACGGCTCCCCAGCAGAGCCTGTCCACACGGCTCCCCAGCACCACAGCCCAGCACACCGAGCTCCCCAGCACAGCACACGGGGCCCCCCAACACCACAGCCCGCCTTGCTCTCCGTCAGGGCCTGTTCAACCCTCTTCACAGCAGAGCCTGTTCACACCCCTCCCCAACAGAGACTGTTCACACCGCTCCCCAGCACAGCCTGTCTACACGGCTCCCCAGTAGCACAGCCCAGCTTACCGGGCTCCCCAGCCCTTCTTACCGGGCTCCCCAGCACTGGACACGGGGGCCCCCAGAACCACAGGCCGCCTGGCTCTCCAGCAGAGCCTGTTAACACTGCTACCCAGTAGAGCCTGTCCAAGGGGCTCCCCAGCAGCAGAGCCCAGCACACCGGGCTCCCCAGCCGATGTCACCGGGCTCCCCAGCAAGGCACACGGGCCCCCCAGCACCACAGCCCGCCTGGCTCTCCAGCAGAGCCTGTTCACACCGCTCTGCAGCAGAGCCTGTCCACACGGCTCCCCAGCACCACAGCCCAGCACACCGGGCTCCCCAGCCCAACTCAACGGGCTCCCCAGCACAGCACACGGGGACCCCAGCACCACAGCACGCCTGGCTCTCCATCAGAACCTGTTCAACCCTCTCCCCAGCAGAGCCTGTCCACACGGCTCCCCAGCACCACAGCCCAGCACACCGGGCTCCCCAGCCCAACTCAACGGGCTCCCCAGCACAGCACACTTGCCCCCCCAGCACAGCACACGGGGCTACCAAGCACAACAGCCCGCCTGGCTCTCCATCAGAGCCTGTTCAACCTTCTCCCCAGCAGAGCCTTTCCACACGGCTTCCCAGCACCACAGCCCAGCACACTGGGCTCCGAAGCCCAGCTCACTGGGCTCCCGAGTACAGCACACGGGGGCCCCCAGCACCACAGCCCGGCTGGCTCTCCATCAGAGCATGTTCACACCGTTCAACAGCACAGCCTGTCTACACGGCTCGCCATCACCACAGCAAAGCACACAGGGATCCCCAGCCCAGCTCACCGGGCTCCTGAGCACAGCTCACAGGGGCCACCAGCACCACAGCCCGCCTGGCTCTCCATCAGGTCCTGTTCACAACCCTCCGCAGCAGAGCCTGTCTACACGGCTCCCCAGCAAAAAAGCCCAGAACACCGGGCTCCCCAGTCCAGCTCACCGGGCTCCCCAGCACAGCACACGGGGCCCCCCAGCACCACAGCCTGCCTGGCTCTCCAGCAGAGCCTGTTCAAACCACTCCCCAGCAGAGCCTGTCCACATGGCTCCCCAGCACCACAGCCCGCCTTGCTCTCCAGCAGAGCCTGTTCACACCGCTCCCCAGCAGAGCCCGTCTACACGGCTCCCCAGCACCATAGCCCAGCACACCGGGCTCCCCAGCACAGCACACGGGGCCCCCCAGCACCACAGCCCGCCTGGCTATCCAGCAGAGCCTGTTCAAACCACTCCCCAGCAGAGCGAGTCCACACGGCTCCCAAGCACAACAGCCCAGCACACTGGGCTCCCCAGCCCAGCTCACAGGGCTCCCCAGCACAGCACACGGGGCCCCCCAGCACCATATCCCGCCTGGCTCTCCAACAAAGCCTGTTCACACCCCTCCACAGCAGAGCCTGTCCACACGGCTCCCCAGCAGAGCCTGTCCACACGGCTCCCCAGCACCACAGCCCAGCTCACCGGGCTCCCCACCACCACAGCCCAGCACACCGGGCTCCACATCCCAGCTCAACAGGCTCCGCTGCACAGCACACGGGGGCCCCCAGCACCACAGCCCGCCTGGCTATCCAGCAGAGCCTTTTCAAACCACTCCCCAGCAGAGCCTGTCCACATGGCTCCCCAGCACCACAGCCCGCCTGGCTCTCCAGCAGAGCCTGTTCACACCGCTCCACAGCAGAGCCTGTCTACAAGGCTCCCCAGCAGCACAGCCCAGCAAACCGGGCTCCTCTGCCCAGCTCACCGGGCTCCCCAGCACCACAGCCCGCCTTGCTCTCCATCAGAGCCTGTTCAAACCACTTCCCAACAGAGCCTGTCCACACGGCTCCCCAGCACCACAGCCCAGCACACTGGGCTCCCCAGCCCAGCTCAACGGGCTCCCCAGGACAGCACACGGTCCCCCCCAGCACCACAGCCCGCCTGGCTCTCCATCAGAGCCTGTTCAAACCACTCCCCAGCAGAGCGAGTCCACACGGCTCCCAAGCACCACAGCCCAGCACACTGGGCTCCCCAGCCCAGCTCACAGGGCTCGCCAGCACAGCACACGGGGCCCCCCAGCACCATAGCCCGCCTGGCTCTCCAACAAAGCCTGTTCACACCCCTCCACAGCAGAGCCTGTCCACACGGCTCCCCAGCAGAGCCTGTCCACACGGCTCCCCAGCACCACAGCCCAGCTCACCGGGCTCCCCACCACCACAGCCCAGCACACCGGGCTCCACATCCCAGCTCAACGGGCTCCGCAGCACAGCACACGGGGGCCCCCAGCACCACAGCCCGCCTGGCTATCCAGCAGAGCCTGTTCAAACCACTCCCCAGCAGAGCCTGTCCACACGGCTCCCCAGCACCAAAGCCCAACACACCGGGCTCCGAAGCCCAGCTCAACGGGCTCCCCAGCACAGCACACGGTGCCCCCCAGCACCACAGCCCGCCTGGCTCTCCATCAGAGACTGTTCACACCGCTCCAAAGCAGAGCCTGTTCACTCCGCTCCCCAGCAGAGCCTGTCTGCACGGTTCACCAGTACCACAGCCCAGCACAACGGGCTCCCCAGCACCACAGCCCAGCACACGGGGCTCCCCAGCCCAGCACACCGGGCTCCCGATTACGGCACACGGGGGCCCCCAACACAGCACACGGGGGCCCCCAGCACCACAGCCCGCCTGGCTCCCCAGCAGAGCATGGTCAAAACACTCCCCAGTAGTCCCTGTCCACACGGCTCCCCAGCAGCACAGCCTAGCACAGCGGGCTCCCCGGCAAAGCTGACCGGGCTCTCCAGCACAGCACACGGGGGCCACCAGCACCACAGCCCGCCTGGCTCTCCATCAAAGCCTGTTCACAGCGCTCCGCAGCAGAGCATGTCCACTCGGCTCCCCAGCAGCACAGCCCAGCACACCGGGCTCCCCAGCCAGGCTCAACGGGCTCCCCAGCACAGCACACGTGGCCCCCCAGCAGAGCCTGTCTACACGGTTGGCCAGCACCACAGCCAAGCACACCGGGCTCTCCAGCCAAACTCAACGGGCCCCCCAGCACAGCACACGGGGGCCCCCAACACAGCACACGGGGGCCCCCAGCACCACAGCCCGAATGGCTCCCCAGCAGATCCTGTCCACACGGCTCCCCATCACCACAGCCCAACACACCGGGCTCCGAAGCCCAGCTCAATGGGCTCCCCAGCACAGCACACGGGGCCCCCCAGAACCACTGCCCGCCTGGCTCTCCATCAGAGCCATTTCACACCACTCCCCAGCAGAGCCTGTCCACACGGCTCCCCAGCACAACAGCCCAGCACACCGGGCTCCCCAGCACAGCACACGGGGCCCCCAAGCACAGCACACGGGGCATCCCAGCACCACAGCCCGCCTGGCTCTCCATCAGAGCCTCTTCACACCGCTCTCCAGCAGAGCCTTTCTACACGGCTCCCCAGCAGCACAGCCCAGCACACCAGGCTCCCCAGCCCAGCTCACCCGGCTCCCGATCACGGCACACGGGGCCCCCCAGCACCACAGTCCGCCCTGCTCTCCAGCAGATCCTGTTGAAACCACTACCCAGCAGAGCCTTTCCACACGGCTCCCCAGCAGCACAGCCCAGCACAACGGGCTCCCCAGCCCAGCTCACCGGGCTCCCCAGCACAGCACAAGGGGCCCCCCAGCACCACAGCCCGCCTGGCTCTCCATCAGAGCCTGTTCAACCCTCTCCCCAGCAGAGCCTGTCCACACGGCTCCCCAGCACCACAGCCGAGCACACCGGGCTCCCCAGCCCAACTCAACGGGCTCCCCAGCACAGCACACGGGCCCCCCCTGCACAGCACACAGGGCTTCCCAGCACAACAGTCCTCCTGGCTCTCCATCAGAGCCTGTTCAACCCTCTCCCCAGCAGAGCCTGTCCACACGGCTTCACACCACCACAGCCCAGCACACTGGGCTCCGAAGCCCAGCTCACTTGGCTCCCGAGTACAGCACACGGGGGCCCCCAGCACCACAGCCCGCCTGGCTCTCCATCAGAGCCTGTTCACACCGCTCAACAGCACAGCCTGTCTACACGGCTCCCCATCACCACAACCAAGCACACAGGGATCCCCTTCCCAAATCACCGGGCTCCTGAGCACAGCTCACGGGGGCCCCCAGCACCACAGCCCGCCTGGCTCTCCATCAGGGCCTGTTCACACCCCTCCGCAGCAGGGCTTGTCTACACGGCTCCCCAGCACATAAGCCCAGCACACCGGGCTCCCCAGCCCAGCTCACCGGGCTCCCCAGTACAGCACACGGGGACCCCCAGCACCACAGCCCGCCTGGCTCTCCATCAGGGCCTGGTCACACCGCTCCCCAGCAGAGCCTGTCTACACGGCTCCCCAGCAGCACAGCCCAGCACACCGGGCTCCCCAGCCCAGCTCACCGGGCTCCCCAGCACAGCACACGGGGACCCCCAGCACCACAGCGCGCCTTGCTCTCCAGCAGAGCCTGTTCAACCATCTCCCCAGCAGAGCCTGTCCACTCGGCTCCCCAGCACAACAGCCCAGCACACCGGGCTCCCCTGGCCAGCTCAACGGGCTCCTCAGCACAGAACAATGGGCCCACCAGCACCACAGCCCGCCTGGCTCTCCATCAGAGCCTGTCCACACCACTCCCATGCAGAGCCTGTCCACACGGCTCCCAAGCAGCACAGCCCAGCACACCGGGCTCCTCCGCCCAGCTCACCGGGCTCCCAAGCACAGCACACGGGGGCCCCCCAGCACCACAGCCCACCTGGCTCTCCATCAGATCCTGTTCACACCGCTCCCCAGCAGAGCCGGTCCACACGCCTCCCCAGCAGCACGGTCCAGCACACCGGGCTCCACAGCCCAGCTCACCGGGCTCCCCACCACAGCACACGGTGCCCCCCAGCACCACAGCCCGCCTGGCTCTCCATCAGAGCCTGTTCACACCGCTCAACAGCACAGCCTGTCTACACGGCTCCCCATCACCACAACCAAGCACACAGGGATCCCCTTCCCAAATCACCGGGCTCCTGAGCACAGCTCACGGGGGCCCCCAGCACCACAGCCCGCCTGGCTCTCCATCAGGGCCTGTTCACACCCCTCCGCAGCAGGGCTTGTCTACACGGCTCCCCAGCACATAAGCCCAGCACACCGGGCTCCCCAGCCCAGCTCACCGGGCTCCCCAGCACAGCACACGGGGGCCCCCAGCACCACAGCCCGCCTGGCTCTCCATCAGGGCCTGGTCACACCGCTCCCCAGCAGAGCCTGTCTACACGGCTCCCCAGCAGCACAGCCCAGCACACCGGGCTCCCCAGCCCAGCTCACCAGGCTCCCCAGCACAGAACACGGTGCCGCCCAGCACCACAGCCTGCCTGGCTCTCCATCAGAGCCTGTTCACACCGCTCCCTAGCACAGCCTGTCCGCACGGCTCACCAGCACCACAGCCCAGCACACCGGCCTCCCCAGCACAGCACACGGGGGCCCCCAGCACAGCTCACCGGGCTCCCCAGCACAGCACACGGGGCCCCCCATCACCACAGCCCCCCTGGCTTTCCATCAGAACCTTTTCACAACGCTCCCCAGTAGAGCCTGTCCACACGGCTCCCCAGCACCACAGTCAAGCACACCGGGCTCTCCAGCCCAGCTCACCGGGCTCCCCAGCACAGCACACGGGGGCACCCAGCACCACAGCCCGCCTGGCTCCCCAGCAGAGCCTGTTCACTCCGCTCCCCAGCAGAGCCAGTCTACTCGGCTCCCCAGCAGCACAGCCCAGCTCACCGGGCTCCCCAGCCCAGCTAACCGGGCTCCCCAGAACTGGACACGGGGGCCCCAAGAACCACAGGCCGCCTGGCTCTCCAGCAGAGCCTTTTATCACCGCTCCACAGTAGAGCCTGTCCACAGGGCTCCCCAGCAGCACAGCCAAGCACACCGGGCTCCCCAGCCGATCTCACCGGGCTACCCAGCAAGGCACACGGGGCCCCCCAGCACCACAGCCCGCCTGGCTCTCCAGCAGAGTCTTTTGAAACCACTCCCCAGCAGTGCCTGTTCACACCGCTCCCAGCAGAGCCTTTCAACACGGCTCCCCAGAAGCATAGCCCAGCCCACCGGGCTACCCAGCCCAGCTCACCGTGCTCCGCAGCACAGCACACCTGGGCCCCCAGCACCACAGCCCAGCACACCGGGCTCCCCAGCCCAGCTCACCGGGCTCCCCAGCCCAGCTCACCGTGGTCCCCAGCACAGAAAACGGGGGCCCCCAGCACCACAGCGCGCCTTTCTCTCCAGCCGAGCCTGTGCAAACTGCTCCCCAGCAGAGCCTGTCCACACGGCTCCCCAGCAGCACAGCCCAGCACACCGGGCTCCCCAGCCCAGCTCACCAGGCTCCCCAGCACAGAACACGGTGCCGCCCAGCACCACAGCCTGCCTGGCTCTCCATCAGAGCCTGTTCACACCGCTCCCTAGCACAGCCTGTCCGCACGGCTCACCAGCACCACAGCCCAGCACACCGGCCTCCCCAGCACAGCACACGGGGGCCCCCAGCACAGCTCACCGGGCTCCCCAGCACAGCACACGGGGCCCCCCATCACCACAGCCCCCCTGGCTTTCCATCAGAACCTTTTCACAACGCTCCCCAGTAGAGCCTGTCCACACGGCTCCCCAGCACCACAGTCAAGCACACCGGGCTCTCCAGCCCAGCTCACCGGGCTCCCCAGCACAGCACACGGGGGCACCCAGCACCACAGCCCGCCTGGCTCCCCAGCAGAGCCTGTTCACTCCGCTCCCCAGCAGAGCCAGTCTACTCGGCTCCCCAGCAGCACAGCCCAGCTCACCGGGCTCCCCAGCCCAGCTAACCGGGCTCCCCAGAACTGGACACGGGGGCCCCAAGAACCACAGGCCGCCTGGCTCTCCAGCAGAGCCTTTTATCACCGCTCCAAAGTAGAGCCTGTCCACAGGGCTCCCCAGCAGCACAGCCAAGCACACCGGGCTCCCCAGCCGATCTCACCGGGCTACCCAGCAAGGCACACGGGGACCCCCAGCACCACAGCCCGCCTGGCTCTCCAGCAGAGTCTTTTGAAACCACTCCCCAGCAGTGCCTGTTCACACCGCTCCCAGCAGAGCCTTTCTACACGGCTCCCCAGAAGCATAGCCCAGCCCACCGGGCTACCCAGCCCAGCTCACCGTGCTCCGCAGCACAGCACACCTGGGCCCCCAGCACCACAGCCCAGCACACCGGGCTCCCCAGCCCAGCTCACCGGGCTCCCCAGCCCAGCTCACCGTGGTCCCCAGCACAGAAAACGGGGGCCCCCAGCACCACAGCGCGCCTTCCTCTCCAGCCGAGCCTGTGCAAACTGCTGCCCAGCAGAGCCTGTCCACACGGCTCCCCAGCAGCACAGCCCAGCACACCGGGCTCCCCAGCCCAGCTAACCGGGCACCCCAGAACAGCACACGGGGGCCCCCAGCACCACAGCCCGCCTGGCTCTCCATCAGAGCCTGTTCACACCGCTCCCCAGCAGAGCCTTTCTACACGGCTCCCCAGCAGCACAGCCCAGCACACCGGGCTCCCCAGCCCAGCTAACCGGGCTCCCCAGCACAGCACACGGGGCCCCCGAACACCACAGCCCACCTGGCTCTCCATCAGGGCGTGTTCACACCGCTCCCCAGCAGAGCCTTTCTACACGGCTCCCCAGCACCATAGCACATTACACCGGGCTCCCCAGCCCAGCTCACCGGGCTCACCAGCACAGCACACTTTGCTCCCCAGCACCACAGCCCGCCTGGCTCTCCATCAGAGCCTTTTCACACCGCTCCCCAGCATAGCCTGTCAACACGGCTCCCCAGCAGCACAGCCCAGCACACCGGGCTCCGAAGCCCAGCTCAACGGGCTCTCCATCACAGCACTAGGGGCCCCCCAGCACCACAGCCCGCCTGGCAATCCAGCAGACCCTTTTCAAACCACTCCCCAGCAGAGCCTGTCCACACGGCTCCCGAGCATAGCCTGTCCACTCGGCTCCCCAGCACCACAGCCCAGCACACCGGGCTCCCCAGCCCAGCTCAACGGGCTCCCCAGCACAACACACGGGGGCCCCCAGCACCAAAGCCCGCCTGGCAATAAATCAGAGCATGTTCAACCCTTTCCCCAGCAGAGCCTGTACACACAGCTCCCCACCACCACAGCCCAGCACACCGGGCTCCCAAGCCCATCTCAACGGGCTCCCCAGCACAGCACACTGGGGCCCCCATCACCACAGCCCGCCTGGCTGTCCAGCAGAGCCTGTCCACACCGCTCCCAAGCAGAGCCTGTCCACACGGCTCCCCAGCACTACAGCCCAGCTCACAGGGCTCCCCAGCACAGCACACGGGGCCCCCCTGCACCACGGCCCGCCTGGCTCTCCATCAGAGCCTGTTCACACCGCTCCCAAGCAGAGCCTGTCTACACGGTTCCTCAGCACCACAGCCCAGCACACCGGGCTCCCCAGCACAACAGCCAAGCACACGGGGCTCCCCAGCCCAGCACACCGGGCTCCCCAGCACAGCACACGGGGCCGCCCAGCACCAAAGCCCGCCTGGCTGTCCATCAGAGCCTGTTCAAACCACTCCCCAGCAGAGCCTGTCCACACGGCAATCCAGCACCACAGCCCAGCACACCGGGCTCCCCAGCACAGCACACGGGGGCCCCCAGCAACACAGCGCACCATGCTCTCCAGCAGAGCCTGTTCCAACCGCTCCCCAGCAGAGCCTGTCCACACGGCTCCCCAGCACCACAGCCCAGCTCAACGGGCTCCCCAGCACCACAGCCCAGCACACGGGGCTCCCCAGCAAAGCACACGGGGGCCCCCAGCACCACAGCCCGCCTGGCTCTCCATCAGAGTCTGTTCACACCGCTCCCCAGCACAGCCTGTTCACACCGCTCCCCAGCAGAGCCTGTCTACACGGCTCCCCAGCACCACAGCCCAGCACACCGGGATCCCCAGCCCAGCTCACCGGTCTCCCCAGCACAGCACACGGGGCCCCCCAGCAACACAGCCCGCCTGGCTCCCCAGCAGAGCCTTTTCAAACCACTCCCCAGCAGTCCCTGTCCACACGGCTCCCCAGCAGCACCGCCTAGCACAGCGGGCTCCACGGCCAAGCTCACCGGGCTCCCCAGCACAGCACACGGGGTCCACCAGCACCACATCCCGCCTGGCTCTGCATCATGGCCTGTTCAAACCGCTCCCCAGCCAAGCCAGTCTACACGGCTCCCCAGCACCACAGCCCAGCACACCGGGCTCCCAAGCCGATCTCACAGGTCTCCCCAGCACAGCACACGGGGCCCCCCAGCACCACAGCCCGCCTGGCTCTACAGAAGAGCCTGTTCACACCGCTCCCCAGCAGATCCTGTCCACACGGCTCCCCAACAGAACAGCCCATCACACCGGGCTCCCCAGCCTAGCTCACCGGGCTCCCCTGCACCACAGCCAGCCTGGCTCTCCATCAGAGCCTGTTCACACCGCTCCCCAGCAGAGCTTGTCTACACGGCTCCCCAGCAGCACAGCCCAGCAAACCGGGCTGCGCAGCCCAGCTCACCGGGCTCCCCAGCACAGCACATGGGGACCTCAGCATGACAGCCCGCCTGGCTCTCCATCAGAGCCTTTTCAGACCGCTCCCCAGCAGAGCTGGTCCACACGGCTCCCCAGCACCACAGCCCAGCACACCGGGCTCCCCAGCCAAGCTCAACGGGCTCCCCAGCACCACAGCCCGCCTGGCTCTCAATCAGAGCCTGTGTACACGGCTCCCCAGCACCATAGCCCAGCACACCGGGCTCGCCAGCCCAGCTCAAGGGGCTCCCCAGCACAGAACACGGGGCCCCCCAGCACCACAGCCCGCCTGGCTTTCCATCAGAGCCTTTTCACACCGCTCCTCAGCAGAGCCTGTCCACACGGCTCCCCAGCACCACAGCCCAGCAAACCGGGCTCCCCATCACCACAGCCCAGCACAAGGGGCTCCCCAGCCAAGCTCACCGGGCTCCCAAGAACTGCACACGGGGCCCCCCAGCACCACAGCTCGCCTGGCTCTCGAGCAGTGCCTGTTCAAACCACTCCCCAGCAGAGCCTGTCCACACGGCTCCCCAGGACCACAGCCCAGCACACCGGGCTCCCCAACCCAGCTCAACGAGATCCCCAGCACAGCACACGGGGCCACCCAGCACCACATCCCGCCTGGCTCTCCATCAGAGCCTGTTCACTCCGCTCCCCAGCAGAGCCTGTTCAAACCACTCCCCAGCAGAGCCTGTAGACACGGCTCCCCAGCACCACAGCCCAGCACACCGGGCTCCCCAGCCCAGCTCAACGGGCTCCCCAGCACAGAACACGGGGCCCCCCAGCACAGCACACGGGGCTTCCCAGCACAACAGCCTGCCTGGCTCTCCATCAGAGCCTGTTCACTCCGCTCCCCAGCAGAGCCTTTTCAAACCACTCGCCAGCAGAGCCTGTCCAGACGGCTCCCCAGCACCAAAGCCCAGCAAACCGGGCTCCCCAGCCAAGCACACCGGGCTCCTCAGCCCAGCTCACAGGGCTCCCCAGCACAGCACACGGGGGCCCCCAACACCACAGCCCGCCTGGCTATCCAGCAGGGCCTTTTCAATCCACTTGCCAGCAGAGCCTGTCCACACGGCTCCACAGCACCAAAGCCCAACACACCGGGGGACCCCAGCCCAGCTAAACGGGCTCCCCAGCACAGCACACGGGGCCCCCCAGCACCACAGCCCTCCTGGCTCTCCATCAGAGCCTGTTCACACCGCTACGCAGCAGAGCTTGTCTCCACGGCTCCCCATCACCACAGCCCAGCTCACCGGGCTCCCCAGCACAGAACACAGGGGCCCTCCAGCACCTCAGCCCACCTGGCTTTCCAGCAGAGCCTCTTCACAAGGCTCCCCAGCACAGCCTGTCTACACGGCTCCGAAGCACAAAAGCCCAGCACACCGGGCTCCCCAGCCCAGCTCAACGGGCTCCCCAGCACCGCACACAGGGCCCCCCCGCACCACAGCCTGCCTGGCTCTCCAGCAGAGCCTGTTCACACCACTCCCCAGCAGAGCCTGTCCACACGGCTCCGCAGCACCACAGTCCGCCTGGCTCTCCAGCAGAGCCTGTTCAAACCAGTCCGCAGCAGAGCCTGTCCACAGTACTCCCCCGCACCACAGCCCAGCACACCGGGCTCCTCGGCCCAGCTCACCGGGCTCCCCAGCACAGCACACGGGGGCCCCCAGCACCACAGCCGGCCTGGCTCTCCATCAGTGCCTGTTCACACCGCTCCCCAGCAGAGCCTGTGTACACGGCTGCCCAGCAGCACAGCCCAGCACACCGGGATCCTCTGCCCAACTCAAGGGGCTCCCCAGCACAGCACACGGGGCCACCCAGCACCACAGCACGCCTGGCTCTCCAGCAGAGCCTGTTGAAACCACTCCCCAGAAGAGCCTGTCTACACGGCTCGCCAGCAGCCCCGCAAACCGCAGCACAGCCCACCTGGCTCTCCATCAGAGCCTGTTCACACCGCTGCCCAGCAGACCCTGTCCACACGGCACCCCAGCAGCTCAGCCCAGCACACCGGACTCCGAAGCCCAGCTCACCGGGCTTCCGAGCACAGCACACGGGGCCCCCCAGCACAACAGCCAGCCTGGCTCTCCATCAGAGCCTTTTCACACCGCTTCCCAGCAGACCCTGTCCACACGGCACCCCAGCAGCTCAGCCCAGCACACCGGGCCCCGCAGCCCAGCTCACAGGGCTACCGAGCACAGCACACGGGGGCCAACCAGCACCACAGCCCGCCTGGTTCTCCATCAGAGCCTTTTCACACCGCTTCCCAGCAGACCCTGTCCACACGGCACCCCAGCAGCTCAGTCCAGCACCCCGGGCTCCCCAGCCCAACTCACCTGGCCCCCCAACACAGCACAAGGGGCCCCCCAGCACCACAACCCGCCTGGGTCTCCATCAGTGCCTGTTCACACCGCTCCCCAGCAGAGCCTGTTCAAACCGCTCCCCAGCAGAGCCTGCCTACACGGCTCCCCAGCACCACAGCCCAGCACACCGGGCTCCCCAGCCCAGCTCACCCGGCTCCCCAGCACAGAAAAGGGGGCCCCCAAGCACAACAGCCCGCCTGGCTCTCCATCAGAGCCTGTTCAAACCAATCCCATGCAGAGCCTGTCCACACGGCTCCCCAGCAGCACAGCCCGGCACACCGTGCTCCTCCGCCCAGCTCACCGGGGTCCCCAGCACAGCAAACGGGGGCCCCCCATCACCACAGCCCACCTGGCTCTCCATCAGATCCTATTCACACCGCTCCCCAGCAGAGCCGGTCCACACGCCTCCCCAGCAGCACGGTCCAGCACACCGGGCTCCACAGCCCAGCTCACCGGGCTCCCCACCACAGAACACGGTGCCCCCCAGCACCACAGCCCGCCTGGCTCTCCATCAGAGCCTGTTCACACGGCTCCCCAGCACAGCCTGTCCACACGGCTCACCAGCACCACATCCCAGCACACCGGCCTCCCCAGCACAGCACACGGGGCCCCCCAGAAATACAGCCTGCCTGGCTCTGCATCAGGCTCTGCTGTGGAGTGGTTTGAACACGCTCTGTCTACACTGCTCCCCAGCACTACAGCCCAGCACACAGGGCTTCCCAGCACCACAGCCCAGCACACGGGGCTCCCCAGCCCAGCTCACAGGGCTCCCAAGCACAGCACACGGGGGCCCCCAGCACCACAGCCCGCCTGGCTCTCCAGCAGAGCCCTTTTCAAACCAATCCCCACCAGAGCCTGTCCACACGGCTACCCAGCACAGCAGCCTAGCACACCGGGCTCCCCAGCACAGCTCAACGGGGTCACCGGCACAGCACACGGGGCCCACCAGCACCACAGCCTTCCTGGCTCTCCATCAGTGCCTGTTCACACCGCTCCCCAGCAGAGCCTTTTCACACCGCTCCCCGGCAGAGCCTGTCCACACAGCTCCCCAGCAGCACAGCCCAGCACAACGGGCTGCCCAGCCATGCTCACCAGGGTCCCCAGCACAGAACACGGGGCCCCCCGGCACCACAGCCCGCCTGGCTCTCCAACAGAGCCTGTTCAAACCACCCCCCAGAAGAGCCTTTCCACACAGCTCCCCAGCACCACAGCACAGCACACCGGGCTCCCCAGCCCAGCTCACCGGGCTCGGCAGCACAGCACACGGGGCCCCCCAGCACCACAGCCCGCCTGGCTCTCCAGCAGAGACTGTTCAAACCAGTCCCCAGCAGAGCCTGTCCACACGGCTCCCCAGCAGAGCCTGTCCACACGGCTCCCCCGTACCACAGCCCAGAACACCTTGCTCCCCAGCACAGCACACGGGGCCCCCCAGCACCACAGCCCGCCTTGCTCTCCGTCAGGGCCTGTTCAACCCTCTTCCCAGCAGAGCCTGTTCACACCGCTCCCCAGCAGAGCCTGTCCACACGGCTCCCCAGCACCTCAGCCCAGCACACCGGGCTCCCCAGAACAGCACACCGGGCCCCCAAGCACCACAGCCCGCCTGGCTCTCCATCAGAGACTGTTCACACCGCTCCCCAGCAGAGACTGTTCACACCGCTCCCCAGCACAGCCTGTCTACACGGCTCCCCAGCAGCAAAGCCCAGCATTCCGGGCTCCCCAGCCCTGCTTACCGGGCTCCCCAGCACTGGACACGGGGGCACCCAGAACCACAGGCCGCCTGGCTCTCCAGCAGAGCCTGTTAACACTGCTCCCCAGTAGAGCCTGTCCACAGGGCTCCCCAGCAGCAGAGCCCAGCACACCGGGCTCCCCAGCCGATGTCACCGGGCTCCCCAGCAAGGCACACGGGCCCCCCAGCACCACAGCCCGCCTGGCTCTCAGGCAGAGCCTGTTCACACCGCTCTGCAGCAGAGCCTGTCCACACGGCTCCCAAGCACGACAGCCCAGCACACCGGGCTCCGCAGCACAGCACACGGGGCCCCCCAGCACCACAGCACGCCTGGCTCTCCATCAGAACCTGTTCAACCCTCTCCCCAGCAGAGCCTGTCCACACGGCTCCCCAGCACCACAGCCCAGCACACCGGGCTCCCCAGCCCAACTCAACGGGCTCCCCAGCACAGCACACTTGCCCCCCCAGTACAGCACACGGGGCTACCCAGCACAAGAGCCCGCCTGGCTCTCCATCAGAGCCTGTTCAACCTTCTCCCCAGCAGAGCCGTTCCACCCGGCTTCCCAGCACCACAACCCAGCACACTGGGCTCCGAAGCCCAGCTCACTGGGCTCCCGAGTACAGCACACGGGGGCCCCCAGCACCACAGCCCGGCTGGCTCTCCATCAGAGCATGTTCACACCGTTCAACAGCACAGCCTGTCTACACGGCTCCCCAGCACTACAGCCCAGCACACAGGGCTTCCCAGCACCAAAGCCCAGCACACCGGGCTCCCCAGCCCAGCTCACCGGGCCGCCCAGCACAGCACACGGCTCCCCAGCACCACAGCCCTGCACACCGGGCTACCCAGCCCAGCTCACCGGGCTCCCCGGCACAACACACGGGGGCCCCCAGCACCACAGCCCGCCTGGCTCCATAGGAGAGCCTGTCCACACGGCTCCCCAGCACCACAGCCCAGCACACCGCAGCACAGCCCACCTGGCTCTCCATCAGTGCCTGTTCACACCGCTCCCCATCACAGCCTGTCTACACGGCTCCCCAGCACCACAGCCCAGCACACCGAGCTCCCCAGCCCAGCTCACCGGGCTCCCCGGGACATCACACGGGGGCCCCCAGCACCACAGCCCGCCTGGCTCTCCAGAAGAGCCTGTTCAAACCATTCCCCAGCAGAGCCTGTCCACACGGCTCCCCAGCAGCACAGCCCAGCTCACCGGGCTCCCCAGCACAGCACACGGGAGCCCCCAGCACCACAGCCCGCCTGGCTCTCCATCAGAGCCTGTTCAAACCACTCCCCAGCAGAGCCTGTCCACAGGGCTCCCCAGCAGCAGAGCCCAGCACACCGGGCTCCCCAGCCCAGCTCACCGGGATCCCCAGCACAGCACACGGGGGCCCCCAACAACACAGCCCACCTGGATCTCCATCAGTGCCTGTTCACACGGCTCCCCATCAGAGCCTGTATACACGGCTCCCAAACACAAAAGCCCAGCACAACGAGCTCCCCAGCACAGCTCACCGGGCTCCCCAGCACAGCACACGGGGCCCCCCAGCACCACAGCCCGAATGGCTCCCCAGCAGAGCCTTTCTACACGGCTCCCCAGCACCACAGCCCAGCACACCGGACTCCCCAGCCCAGCTCAACGGGCTCCCCAGCACAGCACACTGGGCCCCGCAGCACCACAGCCCGCCTGGCTCTCCATCAGAGCCTTTTCACACCGCTTCCCAGCAGACCCTGTCCACACGGCACCCCAGCAGCTCAGCCCAGCACTCCGGGCTCCCCAGCCCAACTCACCGGGGCCCCCAGCACAGCACAAGGGGCCCCCCAGCACCACAGCCCGCCTGGCTCTCCAGCAGAGCCTGTTCACACCGCTCCCCAGCAGCACAGAACAGCACACCGGGTTCAACAGCACAGCACACGGGGGCCCCCAGCAACACGGCCCTCCTGGCTCTCCAGCAGAGCCTGTTCAAACCACTCCCAAGCAGAGCTGGTCAACACGGCTCCCCAGCAGCACAGCCCTGTACACTGGCCTCCCCCGCCGATCTCACCGGGCTCCGCAGCACAGCACACGGGGCCCCCCAGCACCACAGCCCAGCACACCGGGATCCCCAGCACAGCACACGGGGTCCCCCAGCAGAGCCTGTCTACACGGCTCGCCAGCAGCACAGCCCAGCACACCGGGCTCCCCATCACAGGACACCGAGCTCCCCATCATAGCACACGGGGCCCCCCGGGACCACAGCCCGCCTGGCACTCCAGCAGAGCCTGTTCAAACCACCCCCCAGAAGAGCCTGTCCACACAGCTGCCCAGCACCACAGGCCAGCACACCGTACTCCCCAGCGCAGCTCACCATGGCCCCCAGCCCAGCTCAACGGGCTCCCCAGCACAGAACACGGGGCCCCCCGGCACCACAGCCCTCCTGGCTCTCCATCAGAGCCTGTCCACACGGCTCCCCAGCAGAGCCTGTCCACACGGCTCCCCAGCACAACAGCCCAGCACACCGGGCTCCCCAGCACAGCACACGGGGCCCCCCAGCACCACAGCCCGCCTTGCTCTCCATTAGGGCCTGTTAAACCCTCTTCCAAACAGAGACTGTTCACACCACTCCCCAGCAGAGCCAGTTCACACCGCTGCCCAGCACAGCCTGTCTACACGGCTCCCCAGCACCACAGCCCAGCACACCGGGATCCCCAGCCCAGCTCAATGGGCTCCAGACCAAAGAACACGGGGGCCCCCAGCACCACAGCCCGCCTGGCTCTCCATCTGAGCCTGTTCACTCCGCTCCCAAGCAGAGTCTGTTCAAAACAGTCCCCTAGAGAGCTTGTCCACACGGCTCCCCAGCACCACAGCCCAGCTCACCGGGCTCTCCAGCACTGCACACGGGGCCCCCCAGCACCACAGCCCGCCGGGCTCTCGAGCAGAGACTGTTCAAACCATCC
The DNA here is from genome assembly GCA_024666655.1 of Dascyllus trimaculatus. Classification (NCBI taxonomy): domain Eukaryota; kingdom Metazoa; phylum Chordata; class Actinopteri; family Pomacentridae; genus Dascyllus; species Dascyllus trimaculatus. The sequence continues at coordinate 80,588 of JAMOIN010001890.1, forward strand.
CCAGCACAGCCTGTCCACACGGCTCCACAGCACCACAGCCCAGCACACCAGGTGCCCAATCCCAGCTCACCGGGCTCCCCAACAAAGCACACGGGGGCCCCCAGCAACACAGCCCGCCTGGCTGTCCAGCAGAGCCTGTTCACACCGCTCCCCAGCAGAGCCTGCCCACACGGCTCCCCAGCACAATAGCCCAGCACACGGGGTTCCCCAGCCCAGCTCACCGGGGTCCCCGACACAGCACACGGGGGCCCCCAGCACCACAGCCCGCCTGACTCTCCATCAGAGCCTGTTAAACCCTCTCCCCATGAGAGCCAGTCCACACGGCTTCCCAGCACCACAGCCCAGCACACTGGGATCCTCAGCCCAGCTCACCGGGCACCCCAGCACAGCACAGGGGGGCCCCCACCACCACATCCCCCCTGGCTCTTCTGCTGAGCCTTCTCAAACCACTCCCCAGAACAGCCTGTCCACACGGCTCCCCAGCACCACAGCCCAGCACACCGGGGTCCCCAGCACGGCACACGCGGCCCCCCAGCACCACAGCCCGCCTGGCTCTCCATCAGAGCCTGTTCAAACCACTCCCCAGCAGAGCCTGTCCACAGGGCTCCCCAGCAGCAGAGCCCAGCACACCGGGCTCCCCAGCCCAGCTCACCGGGATCCCCAGCACAGCACACGGGGGCCCCCAACAACACAGCCCACCTGGATCTCCATCAGTGCCTGTTCACACGGCTCCCCATCAGAGCCTGTATACACGGCTCCCAAACACAAAAGCCCAGCACAACGAGCTCCCCAGCACAGCTCACCGGGCTCCCCAGCACAGCACACGGGGCCCCCCAGCACCACAGCCCGAATGGCTCCCCAGCAGAGCCTTTCTACACGGCTCCCCAGCACCACAGCCCAGCACACCGGACTCCCCAGCCCAGCTCAACGGGCTCCCCAGCACAGCACACTGGGCCCCGCAGCACCACAGCCCGCCTGGCTCTCCATCAGAGCCTTTTCACACCGCTTCCCAGCAGACCCTGTCCACACGGCACCCCAGCAGCTCAGCCCAGCACTCCGGGCTCCCCAGCCCAACTCACCGGGGCCCCCAGCACAGCACAAGGGGCCCCCCAGCACCACAGCCCGCCTGGCTCTCCAGCAGAGCCTGTTCACACCGCTCCCCAGCAGCACAGAACAGCACACCGGGTTCAACAGCACAGCACACGGGGGCCCCCAGCAACACGGCCCTCCTGGCTCTCCAGCAGAGCCTGTTCAAACCACTCCCAAGCAGAGCTGGTCAACACGGCTCCCCAGCTGCACAGCCCTGTACACTGGCCTCCCCCGCCGATCTCACCGGGCTCCGCAGCACAGCACACGGGGCCCCCCAGCACCACAGCCCAGCACACCGGGATCCCCAGCACAGCACACGGGGTCCCCCAGCAGAGCCTGTCTACACGGCTCGCCAGCAGCACAGCCCAGCACACCGGGCTCCCCATCACAGGACACCGAGCTCCCCATCATAGCACACGGGGCCCCCCGGGACCACAGCCCGCCTGGCACTCCAGCAGAGCCTGTTCAAACCACCCCCCAGAAGAGCCTGTCCACACAGCTGCCCAGCACCACAGGCCAGCACACCGTACTCCCCAGCGCAGCTCACCATGGCCCCCAGCCCAGCTCAACGGGCTCCCCAGCACAGAACACGGGGCCCCCCGGCACCACAGCCCTCCTGGCTCTCCATCAGAGCCTGTCCACACGGCTCCCCAGCAGAGCCTGTCCACACGGCTCCCCAACACAACAGCCCAGCACACCGGGCTCCCCAGCACAGCACACGGGGCCCCCCAGCACCACAGCCCGCCTTGCTCTCCATTAGGGCCTGTTAAACCCTCTTCCAAACAGAGACTGTTCACACCACTCCCCAGCAGAGCCAGTTCACACCGCTGCCCAGCACAGCCTGTCTACACGGCTCCCCAGCACCACAGCCCAGCACACCGGGATCCCCAGCCCAGCTCAATGGGCTCCAGACCAAAGAACACGGGGGCCCCCAGCACCACAGCCCGCCTGGCTCTCCATCTGAGCCTGTTCACTCCGCTCCCAAGCAGAGTCTGTTCAAAACAGTCCCCTAGAGAGCTTGTCCACACGGCTCCCCAGCACCACAGCCCAGCTCACCGGGCTCTCCAGCACTGCACACGGGGCCCCCCAGCACCACAGCCCGCCGGGCTCTCGAGCAGAGACTGTTCAAACCATCCCCAGCACAGCCTGTCCACACGGCTCCACAGCACCACAGCCCAGCACACCAGGTGCCCAATCCCAGCTCACCGGGCTCCCCAGCAAAGCACACGGGGGCCCCCAGCAACACAGCCCGCCTGGCTGTCCAGCAGAGCCTGTTCACACCGCTCCCCAGCAGAGCCTGCCCACACGGCTCCCCAGCACAATAGCCCAGCACACGGGGTTCCCCAGCCCAGCTCACCGGGGTCCCCGACACAGCACACGGGGGCCCCCAGCACCACAGCCCGCCTGACTCTCCATCAGAGCCTGTTAAACCCTCTCCCCATGAGAGCCAGTCCACACGGCTTCCCAGCACCACAGCCCAGCACACTGGGATCCTCAGCCCAGCTCACCGGGCACCCCAGCACAGCACAGGGGGGCCCCCACCACCACATCCCCCCTGGCTCTTCTGCTGAGCCTTCTCAAACCACTCCCCAGAACAGCCTGTCCACACGGCTCCCCAGCACCACAGCCCAGCACACCGGGGTCCCCAGCACGGCACACGCGGCCCCCCAGCACCATAGCCCGCCTGGCTCTCCATCAGAGCCTGTTCACACCGCTCCGCAGCAGAGCCTGTCTACACGGCTCCCCATCACCACAGTGCAGCACACCGGGCTCCCCAGCACCACAGCCCAGCACACGGGGCTCCCCAGCCATGCACACCGGGCCCCCCGGCACAACACACGGGGCCCCCCAGCACCACAGCCCGAATGGCTCGCCAGAAGACCCTGTCTACACGGCTCCCCATCACCACAGTCCAGCACACCGGGCTCCCCAGCACCACAGCCCAGCACACGGGGCTCCCCAGCCCAGCTCACCGGGCTCCCAAGCACAGCACACGGGGGCCCACAGCACCACAGCCCGCCTGGCTCTCCAGAAGAGCCTGTGCAAACCAATCCCCACCAGAGCCTGTCCACACGGCTACCCAGCACAGCAGCCTAGCACACCGGGCTCCCCAGCACAGCTCAACGGGCTCACCAGCACAGCACACGGGGCCCACCAGCACCACAGCCTGCCTGGCTCTCAATCAGAGCTTGTTCACACCACTCCGCAGAAGAGCCTGTCTACACGGCTCCCCATCACAGCACACGGCGCCCCCCAGCACCACAGCCCGCCTGACTCTCCATCAGAGCCTGTTCACTCCGCTCCCCAGCAGAGCCTGTTCAAACCACCCCCCAGAAGAGCCTGTCCACACAGCTCCCCAGCACCACAGGCCAGCACACCGTACTCCCCAGCGCAGCTCACCATGGCCCCGAGCCCAGCTTAACGGGCTCCCCAGCACAGCTCACGGGGCCCCCCAGCACAGCACACGGGGCTTCCCAGCACAACAGCCCGCCTGGCTCTCCATCAGAGCCTGTTCAAACGACTCCCCAGCAGAGCCGGTCCACACGGCTCCCCAGCACCACAGTCCAGCACACCGGGCTCCCCAGCCCAGCACACCGGGCTCTCCAGCCCAGCTCACCGGGCCGCCCAGCACAGGACACGGGGGCCCCCAGCACCACAGCACGCCTGGCTCTCCATCAGAGGCTGTTCAAACCACTCCCATGCAGAGCCTGTCCACACGGCTCCCCAGCAGAGCCTGTCCACACGGCTCCCCAGCTGAACAGCCCAGCACACCGGGCTCCCCAGCCCAGCTCACAGGGCTCCCCAGCACAGCACACGGGACAACCCAGCACCACAGCCCGCCTGTCTCTCCATCAGAGCCATTTCACACAGCTCCCCAGCTGAGCCATTCTACACGGCTCAACAGCACCACAGCCCAGCAAGCCGTGATCCCCAGCCCAGCTCGCCGGGCTCCCCAACACAGCACACGGGGGCCCCCATCACCACAGCCCGCCTGGCTCTCCATCAGAGTCTGTTCAACCCTCTCCCCAGCAGAGCCTTTCCACACGGCTCCCCAGCAGCACAGCCCAGCACACCGCAGCACAGCCCGCTTGGCTCTCCAGCAGAGCCTGTTCACACCGCTCCCCAGCAGACCCGGTCAACACGGCTCCCCAGCAGCACAGAACAGCACACCGGTTTCCCCAGCTCAGCACACGGGGGCCCCCAGCACCACGGCCCGCCTGGCTCTCCAGCAGAGCCTGTTCAAACCATTCCCACGCAGAGCCGGTCGACACGGCTCCCCAGCAGCACAGCCCAGCACACTGGCCTCCCAAGCCCAGCTCACCGGGCTCCCCAGCACAGCACACGGGGCTCCCCAGCACCTCAGCCCACCTTGCTTTCTAGCAGAGCCTCTTCACACCGCTCCCCAGCAGAGCCTGTCCACACAGCTCCCCAGCACCACAGCCCAGCACACCGGGCTCCCCAGCCCTGCTCACCGGGCTCCCCAGCACAGCACACGGGGGCCCCCAGCAACACAGCGCGCCTTGCTCTCCAGCAGAGCCTGTTCAAAACACCCGCCAGCAGAGCCTGTCCACACGGCTCACCAGCAGCACAGCCCAGCACATCGGGCTCCCCAGCACAGCACACGGGGGCCCCCAGCACAGCACACGGGGGCCCCCAGCACCACAGCCCACGTTGCTCTCCAGAAGAGCCTGTTCAAATCACTCCCCACTACAGCCTGTCCACATGCATCCCCAGCAGCACAGCCCAGAACACCGGGCTCCCCAGCCAAGCTCACCGGGCTCCCCAGCACAACACACGGGGGCCCCAGCACCACAGCCAGCCTGGCTCTCCATCAGAGCCTTTTCACACCGCTCCCCAGCCGAACATGTCTACACGGCTCCCCAGCAGCACAGCCCAGCTCACCGGTCTCCCCAGCACATCACACGGGGGCCACCAGCAACACAGCGCGCCTTGCTCTCCAGCAGAGCCTGTTCAAACCGCTCCCCAGCAGAGCCTGTCTACACGGCTCCCCAGCAGCACAGGCCAGCACACCGCAGCACAGCCCGCCTGGTTGTCCAGCAGAGCCGTTTCACACCGCTCCCCAGCAGAGCCTGTCCACGCGGCTCCCCAGCAGCACAGCCCAGCACACCGGGCTCCCTGGCCCAGCTCACCGGTCTCCCCAGCACAGCACATGGGGGCCCCCAGAACCACAGCCCGCCTGTTTCTCCAGCAGAACCTGTTCAAACCACTCCCAAGCACAGCCTGTCCACACGGCTCCCCAGCAGCACAGCACAGCACAAAGGGCTCCCCAGCCCAGCATACGGGGGCCCCCAGCACCACAGCGCGCCTGGCTCTCCAGCAGAGCCTTTTCAAGCCACTCCCCAGCAGAGCCTGTCCACAGGGCTCCCCAGCAGCACAGCCCAGGACACCGGGCTCCCCAGCCGAGCTCACCGGTCTCCCCAGCACAGCACACGGGGCCCCCCAGAACCACAGCCCGAATGGCTCCCCAGCAGAGCCTGTCTACACAGCTCCCCAGCACCACAGCCCAGCACACCGGGCTCCCCAGCCCAGCACACCGGGCTCCCCAGCCCAGCACACCTGGCTCCCCAGCAAAGCTCACAGGGCTGCCCAGAACAGCACACGGGCCCCCCCAGCACGACAGGCCGCCTGGCTCTCCATCAGAGCCTGTACAACCCTCTCCCCAGCATAGCCTGTCCACACTGCTCGCCAGCACCACAGCCCAGCACACCGGGATCCCCAGCACAGCACACGCGGGCCCACAGCACCACAGTCCGCATGGCTCTCCATCAGAGCCTGTTCACAGCGCTCCGCAGCAGAGCCTGTCTACACGGCTAGCCAGCACCACAGCCCAGCACACCGGGCTCCCCAGCCCGGCTCACCGGGCTCCCCAGCACAGCACACGTGGCCCCCCGGCACCACAGCCCGCCTGGCTCTCTATCAGAGCCTGTTCACACCGCTCCCCAGCAGAGCCTGTCCACACGGCTCCCCAGATCCACAGCCTAGCACACCGGGCTCCCCAGCCCAGCTCACAGGGCTCCCCAGCACAGCACACGGGTGCCCCCCGCACCACAGCCCGCCTGGCTCTCCAGCAGAGCCATTTCAAGCCACTCCCAAGCAGAGCCTGTCCACACGGCTCCCAAGCAGCACAGCCCAGCACACCGGGCTCCCCAGCCCAGCTCACCGGGCTCCCCAGCACAGCAAACGGGGGCCCCCCAGCACCACAGCCCACCTGGTTCTCCATCAGAGCCTTTTCACACCGCTTCCCAGCAGACCCTGTCCACACGGCACCCCAGCAGCTCAGTCCAGCACACCGGGCTCCCCAGCCCAACTCAACTGGCCCCCCAGCACAGCACAAGGGGCCCCCCAGCACCACAACCCGCCTGGCTCTCCATCAGTGCCTGTTCACACCGGTCCCCAGCAGAGCCTGTTCACACCGCTCCCCAGAAGAGCCTGCCTACACGGCTCCCCAGCACCACAGCCCAGCACACCGGGCTCCCCAGCACAGCTCACCCGGCTCCCCAGCACAGAAAAGGGGGCCCCCAAGCACAACAGCCCGCCTGGCTCTCCATCAGAGCCTGTTCAAACCACTCCCATGCAGAGCCTGTCCACACGGCTCCCCAGCAGCACAGCCCAGCACACCGGGCTCCTCCGCCCAGCTCACCGGGGTCTCCAGCACAGCAAACGGGGGCCCCCCAGCACCACAGCCCACCTGGCTCTCCATCAGATCCTTTCACACCGCTCCCCAGCAGAGCCGGTCCACACGCCTCCCCAGCAGCACAGCCCAGAACACCGGGCTCCGCAGCCCAGCTCACCGGGCTCCCCACCACAGAACACGGTGTCCCAAAGCACCACAGCCCGCCTGGCTCTCCATCAGAGCCTGTTCACACAGCTCCCCAGCACAGCCTGTCCACACGGCTCACCAGCACCACAGCCCAGCACACCGGCCTCCCCAGCACAGCACACGGGGCCCCCCAGCAATAAAGCCTGCCTGGCTCTGCATCAGAGCCTGTTGAAACCACTCCCCAGCACAGCCTGTCCACACGGCTCCCCAGCACCACAGCCCGCCTGGCTCTCCATCAGAGCCTGTTCACACAGGTCCCCAGCAGAGCCGGTCCACACGGCTCCCCAGCAGCACATAACAGCACACCGGGCTCCCCAGCAAAGCACACGGGGGCCCCCAGCACAACAGCCCTGCTTGCTCTACATCAGAGCCTGTTCAAACCGCTCCCCAGCAGAGCCTGTCCACACGGCTCCCCAGCACCACAGCCCGCCTGGCTCTCCAGCAGAGACTGTTCAAACCCGTCCCCAGCAAAGCCTGTCCACACGGCTCCCCAGCACCACAGCCCAGCACACCGGGCTCCCCAGCACAGCACACGGGGCCCCCCAGCACCACAGCCCGCCTGGCTGTCCATCAGAGCCTCTTCACACCGCTCCCCAGCAGAGCCTGTCTACAGGACTCCCCACCAGCACAGCCCAGCACACCAGGCTCCCCAGCCCATCTCACCGGGCTCCCCATCACAGCACACGGGGGCCCCCAGAACAACAGCAAGCCTGGCTCTCCATCAGAGCCTATACAAAACTCTCCTCAGCAGAGCCTGTCCACACGGCTCCCCGGCACCACAGCCCAGCACTCCGGGATCCCCAGCACAGCACACGGGGGCCCCCAGCAAAGCACACAGGGCCCCCCTGCACCACAGCCCACCTGGCTCTCCAGCAGAGCCTGTTCAAACCGCTCCCCAGGAGAGCCTGTCCACACGGCTCCCCAGCACCGCACACGGGGGCCCCCAGCACAGCACACGGGGGCCCCCAGAACCACAGCCCGCCTGGCCATCCATCAAAGCCTGTTCACAGCGCTCCGCAGCAGAGCCTGTCCACTCGGCTCCCCAGCAGCACAGCCCAGCACACCGGGCTCCCCAGCGAGGCTCAACGGGCTGCCCAGCACAGCACACGTGGCCCCCCAGCAGAGCCTGTCTACACGGTTGGCCAGCACCACAGCCCAGCACACCGGGCTCGCCAGCCAAGCTCACCGGGCTCCACAGCACAGCACACGCGGGCCCCACAGCACCACAGCCCGCCTGGCTCTCCAGCAGAGACTGTTCAAACCACTCCCCAGCAGAGCCTGTCAACACGGCTCCCCAGCACCACAGCCCGCCTGGCTCTCCAGCAGAGCCTGTTCACACTGCTCCCCAGCAGAACCTGTCTACATGGCTCCCCAGCAGCAGAACCCAGCTCACCGGGCTCCCCAGCACAGCACACGGGAGCCCCCAGCACCACGGCCCTCCTGGCTCTCCAGCAGAGCCTGTTCACAACGCTCCCCAGCAGAGCCTGTCGACACGGCTCCCCAGCACCACAGCCCAACACATTTGGGTCCCCAGCCCACCTCACCGGTCCCCCCAACACATCACACGGGGGCGCCCAGCATCACAGCCGGCCTGGCTCTCCATCAGAGCCTGTTCACACACCTCCGCAGCAGAGCCTGTCTACACGGATCCCCAGCACCACAGCCCAGCTCACCGGGCTCTCCAGCACTGCACACGGGGCCCCCCAGCACCACAGCCCGCCTGGCTCTCGAGCAGAGCCTGTTCAAACCACTCCCTCAGCAGAGCCTGTCCACAATGCTCCCCAGCACTACAGCCCAGCACACCGGGCTCCCCAGCACAGCACACGGGGGCCCACAGCACCACAGCCCGCCTGGCTCTCCAGCAGAGCCTGTTTACAACGCTCCCCAGCAGAGCCTGTCTACACGGCTCCCCAGCACCACAGGCCAGCACACCAGGCTCCCCAGCCAGGCTCAACGGGGTCCCCAGCACAGAACACGGGGCCCCCCAGCACCACAGCCCGCATGTGTCTCCATCAGAGCCTGTCCACACCGCTCCTCAGCAGAGCATGTCCACACGGCTCCCCAGCACCACTGCCCAGCACACCGGGCTCCCCAGCCCAGCTCAACGGGCTCCCCAGCACATCACACGGGGCCCGCCACAACCACAGCCCGCCCGGCTCTGCAGCAGATCCTGTTCAAACCACTCCCCAGCAGAGCCTGTCCACACGGCTCCCCAGCACCACAGCCCAGCAATCCGGACTCCCCGGCCAAGCTCACCGGGCTCCCCAGCACAGCACACGGGGCCCCCCAGCAGAGCCTGTCTACACGGCTCCCCAGCAGCACAGCGCAGCACACCGGGCTCCCTGGCCCAGCTCACCGGGCACCCCGGCACAGCATACGGGGGCCCCCAGCACCACAGCCCGCCTGGCTCTCCATCAGAGTCTGTTCAACCCTCTCCCCAGCAGAGCCTTTCCACACGGCTTCCCAGCACCACAACCCAGCACACTGGGCTCCGAAGCCCAGCTCACTGGGCTCCCGAGTACAGCACACGGGTGCCCCCAGCACCACAACCCGGCTGGCTCTCCATCAGAGCATGTTCACACCGTTCAACAGCACAGCCTGTCTACACGGCTCGCCATCAAAACAGCAAAGCACACAGGGATCCCCAGCCCAGCTCACCGGGCTCCTGAGCACAGCTCACGGGGGTCCAGAGCACCACAGCCCGCCTGGCTCTCCATCAGGTCCTGTTCACACCCCTCCGCAGCAGAGCCTGTCTACACGGCTCCCCAGCACAAAAGCCCAGCACACCGGGCTCCGCAGCCCAGCTCACCGTGCTCCCCAGCACAGCACACGATCCCCCCCAGCACTACAGCCCGCCTGGCTCTCCATCAAATCCTGTTCATACCGCTCCCCAGCAGAGCCTGTCCACACGGCTCCCCAGCACCACAGCCCAGAACACTGGGCTCCCCAGCCCACCTCACCGGGCCCACTACACACATCACACGGGGGCGCCCAGAATCACAGCCCGCCTGGCTCTCCATCAGAGCCAGTTCACAAAGCTCCGCAGCAGAGCCTGTCTACACGGATCCCCAGCACCACAGCCCAGCTCACCGGGCTCTCCAGCACTGCACACGGGGCCCCCCAGCACCACAGCCCGCCTGGCTCTCGAGCAGAGCCTGTTCAAACCACTCCCCCAGCAGAGCCTGTCCACATGGCTCCCCAGCACCACAGCCAAGCAAACCGGGCTCCCCAGGCATGCTCACCCGGCTCCCCAGCACAGCACACGGGGGCCCCCACCACAGCTCACCGGGCTCCCCTGAACCACAGCCCGCCTGGCTCTCTATCAGAGCCTGTTCAACCCTCTCCCCAGCGGAGCCTGTCCACACGGCTCCCCAGCACCACAGCCCAGCACACCGGGCTCCCCAGCACAGCACACGGGTCCCCCCAGCACCACAGCCCGCCTGGCTCTCCATCAGAACCTGTTCAACCCTCTCCCCAGAAGAGCCTTTCCACACGGCTCCCCAGCACCACAGCCCAGCACACCGGGCTCCCCAGCCCAACTCAACGGGCTCCCCAGCACAGCACACGGGGCCCCCCAGCACCACAGCCCGCCTGGCTCTCCATCAGAGCCTGTCTACACGGCTCCCTAGCACCACAGCCCAGCTCACCGTGCTCCCCAGCACCACAGCCCAGCACACCGGGCTCCACATCCCAGCTAAACGGGATCCGCAGCACAGCACACGGGGGCCCCCAGCACCACCGCCCGCCTGGCTCTACGGCACAGCCTGTTTAAAGCGCTCCCCAGCAGAGCCTGTCCACACCGCTCCCCAGCAGAGCCTGTCTACATGACTCCCCAGCTCCACAGCCCAGCACATGGGGCCCCCCAGCACCACAGCCCAGCACACCGGGCTCCCCAGCCCAGCTCACCGGGCTCCCAAGCACAGCACACAGGGGCCCCCAGCACCACAGCCCGCTTGGCTCTCCATCAGAGACTCTTCACACCGCTCCCCAGCAGAGCCTGTTCACTCCGCTCCCCAGCAGAGCCTGTCTACACGGCTCCACCGCAGAGCCTGTCTACACGGCTCCCCAGCACCACAGCCCAGCACACCGGGCTCCCCAGCACTACAGCCCAGCACACGTGGCTCCCAAGCCGATCTCACAGGGCTCCCCAGCACAGCACACGGGGCCCCCCAGCACCACAGCCCCCCTGACTCTCCAGCAGAGCCTGTTCACACCGCTCCAAAGCAGAGCCGGTCAACACAGCTCCCCAGCAGAACAGCCCAGCACACCGGGCTCCCCAGCCCAGATCACCGGGCTCCCCTGCACCACAGCCCGCCTGGCTCTCCATCAGAGCCTGTTCACACCGCTCCCCAGCAGAGCTTGTCCACACGGCTCCCCAGCAGCACAGCCCAGAACGCCGGGTTCCCCAGCACAGCACACGGGGGCCCCAACCACCACAGCCCGCCTGGCTCTCCATCAGAGCCTGTTCAAACCACTCCCCAGCAGAGCCTGTCCACTGGGCTCCCCAGCAGCACAGCCCAGCACACCGGGTTCCCCAGCCCAGCTCACCGGGCTCCCCAGCACAGCACACGGGGGCCCCCAGCACCACAGCCTGGCTGGCTCTCCAGCCGGGCCTGTTCACACAGCTCCCCAGAAGAGCCAGTATGCACGGCTCCCCAGCAGCACTGCCCAGCTCAGCGGGCTCCACAGCACAGCACACGGGGGCCCCCAGCACCACTGCCCGCCAGGCTCTCCAGCAGAGCCTGTCCACTCGGCTCACCAGCAGCACTGCCCAGCTCACCGGGCTCCCCAGTACAGCACACGGGGGGGCCCAGCAAAGCACACCGGGCCCCCCAGCACCACAGCCCGCCTGGCTCTCCAGCAGAGCCTTTTCAAACCGCTCCCCAGCAGAGCCTTTCTCCACGGGTCCCCAGTAGCACTACCCAGCACACCGCACCACAGCCCGCCTGACTCTCCAGCAGAGCCTGTTCAAACCGCTCCCCAGCAGAGCCTGTCCACACGGCTCCCCAGCGTCACAGCCCAGCTCAACGGGCTCCCCAGCACAGCACACGGGGGCCCCAAGCAACACAGCGCGCCTTGCTCTCCAGCAGAGCCTGAGCACACCGCTGCTCAGAAGACCCATTCTACACGGCTCCCCAGCACCACAGCCCAGCACACCGGACTCCACAGCCTAGCTCACCGATCTCCCCAGGACAGCACACGGGGCCCACCACTACCACATCACGCCTGGCTCTCCAGCAGAGCCTGTTCGAACCAGTCCCCATCAGAGCCTGTCCACACGGCTCCCCAGCAGCACAGCACAGCAAACCGGGTTCCCCAGCCCAGCTCACCGTGCTCCCCAGCACAGCACACGGGGGCCCCCAGCACCACAGCCAGCCTGGCTCTCCATCAGATCCTGTTCACACCGCTCCCCAGCAGAGCCTTTCTACACGGCTCCCCAGCAGCACAGCCCAGCACTCCGGGCTCCCCAGCCCAGCTCACCGGGCTCCCCAGCCCAGCTCACCGTGGTCCCCAGCACAGCAAACGGGGGCCCCCAGCACCACAGCGCGCCCTGCTCTCCAGCCGATCCTGTGCAAACCGCTCCCTAGCAGAGCCTGTCCACACGGCTCCCCAGCAGCACAGCCCAGCACACCGGGCTCCCCAGCCCAGCTAACCGGGCACCCCAGAACAGCACACGGGGGCCCCCAGCACCACAGCCCGAATGGCTCCCCAGCAGAGCCTGTCTACAAGGCTCCCCATCACCACAGCCCAGCACACCGGGCTCCCCAGCCCAGCTCAACGGGCTCCCCAGCACAGCACACGGCGCCGCCCAGCACCACAGCCCGAATGGCTCGCCAGCAGAGCCTGTCCACACGGCTCCCCAGCACCACAGCCCAGCACACCGGGCTACACATCCCAGCTCAACGGGCTCCGCAGCACAGCACACCGGGCCCCCCAGCACCACAGCCCAAATGGCTCCCCAGCAGAGTCTATCTACACGGCTCCCCAGCACCACAGCCCAGCACACGGGGCTCCCCAGCACAGGACACGGGGGCCCCCAGCAGAGCACACGGGGCTTCCAAGCCCAGCTCAACCGGCTCCCCAGCACAGCATACGGGTCTTCCCAGCACCACAGCCCACCTGGCTCTCCTTCAGAGCCTGTTCACTCCGCTCCCCAGCCGAGCCTGTCCACACGGCTCCCCAGCACCACAGCCCAGCACACCGGGCTCCACAGCACAGCACACCGGGCTCCCCAGCCCAGCTCACCGGGCTCCCCGGGACATCACACGGGGGCCCCCAGCACCACAGCCCGCCTGGCTCTCAATCAGAGCCTTATCAAACCACTCCCCAGCAGAGACTGTCCACACATTGCTCCCCAGCAGCACAGCCCAGCACACCGGGCTCCCCAGCCCAGCTCACCGGGCACCCCGCGACATCACACGGGGGCCCCCAGCACCACAGCCCGCCTGGCTCTCCAGAAGAGCCTGTTCAAACCATTCAGCAGAAGAGCCTGTCCACACGGCTCCCCAGCAGCACAGCCCAGCTCACCAGGCTCCCCAGCAGAGCACACGGGAGCCCCCAGCACCACAGCCCGACTGGCTCTCCAGCAGAGCCTGTTCACACCACTCCCCAGCAAAGCCTTTCTACAAAGCTCCCCAGCACTACAGCACAGCACACCGGGATCCCCAGCCCAGCTCACCGGGCCCCCCAGCACAGCACACGGGGGCCCCCAGCACCACAGCCCGCCTGGCTCTCCATCAGAGCCTATTCACACCGCTCCGCAGCAGAGCCCTTCTACACGGCTCCCCAGCACCACAGCCCAGCACACCGGGCTCCCCAGCACAGCACACCGGGCCCCCCAGCACCAATGCCCGCCTGGCTCCCCAGCAGAGCCTGTCCACACGGCTCCCCAGCAGCACATCCCAGCACAACGGGCTCCCCAGCCAGGCTCACTGGGCTCCTAAGCACAGCACAATGGGCCCCCCAGCACCACTGCCCGCCTGGCTCTCCATCAGAGCCTGTTCACACCGCTCCCCAGAAGAACCTGTCCACACGGCACCCCAGCAGCTCAGCCCAGCACACCGGGCTCCGCAGCCCAGCTACCCGGGCTTCCGAGCACAGCACACGGGGCCCCCCAGCACCACAGCTCGCCTGGCTCTCCATCAGAGCCTTTTCACACCTCTTCCCAGCAGACCCTGTACACACGGCACCCCAGCAGCTCAGCCCAGCACACCGTGCTCCGCAGCCCAGCTCACCGGGCTACCGAGCACAGCAAACGTGGGCCTCAAGCACCACAGCCAGCCCGGCTCTTTATCAGAGCCTTTTAACACCACTTCCCAGCAGACCCTGACCACACAGCACCCCAGCAGCTCAGCCCAGCACACCGGGCCCCGCAGCCCAGCTCACCGGACTGCCGAGCACAGCACACGGGGGCCCCCCAGCACCACAGCCCAACTGGCTCTCCATCAGAGCCTTTTCACACCGCTTCCCAGCAGACCCTGTCCACACGGCTCCCCAGCAGCACAGCCCAGCACACCGGGCTCCCCAGCCCAGCTCACCGGGCTCCCTGGGACATCACACATGGGCCCCCAGTACCACAGCCCGCCTGGCTCTCCAGAAGAGCCTGTTCAAGCCATTCCCCAGCAGAGCCTGTCCACACGGCTCCCCAGCAGCACAGCCCAGCTCACCGGGATCCCCAGCACAGCAAACGGGAGCCGCCAGCACCACAGCCCGCCTGGCTCTCAAGCAGAGCCTGTTCAAACCGCTCCCCAGCTGACCCTGTCCACACGGCTCACCAGCACCACAGATCAGCACACCGGGCTCCCCAGCCCAGCTCAACGGGCTCCCCAGCATAGCACACGGGGTCCCCCAGCACCACAGCCCGGCTGGCTCTCCACTAGAGCCTGTTCACACCGCTCCCCAGCAGAGCCCGTCTACACGGCTCCACAGCACAACAGCCAGGCTCACCGGGCTCCCCAGCCAAGCTCACCGGGCCCCCCAGCACAGCACACGGGGGTCCCCTGCACCACAGCCCGCCTCGCTCTCCATCAGAGCCTGTTCACACTGCTCCCCAGCAGAGAATGTCTACACGGCTACCTAGCACCACAGCCCAGCTCACCGGGCTACTCTGCCCAGCTCACCGGGCTCCCCAGCACAGCACACGAGGCCCCAAAGCACAGCACACGGGGCTTCCCAGCACCACAGCCCGCCTGGCGATCCAGCAGAGCCTGTTCAAACCACTCCCCTGCAGATCCTGTCTTCGCGGCTCCCCAGCACCACAGCCAAGCACACCGGGCTCCCCAGTCCAGCTCAACGGGCTCCCCAGCACAGCACACGGGGCCCCCCAGCACAGCACACGGGCCCCCCGAGCACAGCACACGGGGCTTCCCAGCACAACAGCCAGCCTGGCTCTCCATCAGAGCCTGTACAAAACTCTCCTCAGCAGAGCCTGTCCACACGGCTCCCCAGCGCCACAGCCCAGCACACCGGGCTCCTAAGCCCAGCTCACAGTGCTCCCCAGCACAGCACACGGGGGCCCCCAGCACCACAGCCCGCCTGACTCTCCATCAGAGCCTGTTCACACCGCTCCTCAGCAGAGCCTGTCCACACGGCTCGCCAGTCCCACAGCCCAGCACACCGGGCTCCCCAGCACAGCACACGGGGCCCCCCAGCACCACAGCCCGCCCGGCGCTCCATCAGAGCCTGTTCACACCGCTCCCCAGCAGAGCCTTTCCACGCTGCTCCCCAGCACCACGGCCCAGCACACCCGGCTCCCCAGCCCTGCTCACCCGGCTCCCCAGCACAGCACACGGGGGCCCCCAGCACAGCTCACCGGGCTCCCCTGAAACACAGCCCGCCTGGCTCTCCATCAGAGCCTGTTCAACCCTCTCCCCAGCAGAGCCTGTCCACACGGCTGCCCAGCACCACAGCCCAGCACACCGGGCTCCCCAGCACAGCACACGGGGCCCCCCAGCACCACAGCCCGCCTGACTCTCCAGCAGAGCCTGTTCAAACCACTCGCCAGCAGAGCCTGTCTACACGGCTACCCAGCACCACAGCCCAGCTCACTGGGCTCCTCTGCCCAGCTCACCGGGCTCCCCAGCACAGCACACGGGGCCCCCCAGCACCACAGCCCGCCTGGCTCTCGAGCAGAGCCTGTTCAAACCACTCCCGAGCAGAGCCTGTCCACACAGCTCTCCAGCACCACAGCCCAGCACACCGGGCTCCAAATCTCCCAGCTCAACGAGATCCCCAGCACAGCACACGGGGCCCTCCAGCACCACAGCCCGCCTGGCTCTCCATCAGATCCTGTTCAACCCTCTCCCCAGCAGAGCCTGTCCACACGGCTCCCCAGCACCACAGCCCACCACACCGGGCTCCCCAGCCCAACTCAACGGGCTCCCCCGCACAGCACACGGGGCTTCCCAGCACCAATGCCCGCCTGGCTCTCCATCAGAGCCTGTTCATTCCGCTCCCCAGCAGAGCCTGTTCAAACCACTCCTCAGAAGAGCCTGTCCACACGGCTCCCCAGCACCACAGCCCAGCACACCGGGCTCCCCAGCCCAGCTCAACGGGCTCCCCAGCACAGCACACGGGGCCCCCCAGCACCACAGCCCGCCTGGCTCTCCATCAGAGCCTGTTCACACCGCTCCCCAGCAGAGCTTGTCCACACGGCTCCCCAGCAGCACTGCCCATCACACCGGGCTCCCCAGCCAGGCTCAACGGGCTCCCCAGCATGGAACACGGGGACCCCCAGCACCACAGCCAGCCTGGCTCTCCAGCAGAGCCTGTTCAAACCACTCCCCAGCAGAACCTGTCCACACGGCTCCCCAGCAGCACAGCCCAGTACACCGGGCTCCCCAGCCCAGCTCACCGGGCTCCCCAGCACAGCACACGGGGCCCCCCAGAACCACAGCCCACCTGGCTCTCCATCAGAGCGTTTTCACACGGCTCCCTAGAAGAGCCTGTCCACACGGCTCCCCAGCAGCACCGCCCAGCACACCGGGATCCTCAGCCCAGCTCACCGGGCACCCCAGCACAGCACAGGGGGGCCCCCAGCACCACATCCCGCCTGGCTCTCCTGCAGAGCCTTCTCAAACCACTCCCCAGCCCAGCTCACCGGTCCGCTTAGCGCAGCACACGGGGGCCCCCAGCACTACAGCCCGCCTGGCTCTCCATAAGAGCCTGTTCACACCGCTCCGCAGGAGAGAATGTCTACAAGGCTCCCCAGCACCACAGCCCAGCACACCGGGCTCCCCAGCCCAGCTCACCGGGCTCCACAGCACAGCACCCAGGGCCCCCCAGAACCACAGCCCGCCTGGCTCTCCAGCAGAGCCTTTTATCACCGCTCCACAGTAGAGCCTGTCAACAGGGCTCCCCAGCAGCACAGCCCAGCACACCGGGCTCCCCACCCGATCTCACCGGGCTACCCAGCAAGGCAGACGGAGCCCCCCAGCACCACAGCCCGGTTGGCTCTCCAGCAGAGTCTGTTCAAACCACTCCCCAACAGAGCCTGTCCACTCTGCTCCCCAGCACCACAGCCCAGCACACCGGGCTCCCCAGTCCAGCTCACCGGGCTCCCCAGCCCATCTCACCGTGGTCCCCAGCACAGCAAACGGGGGCCCCCAGCACCACAGCGCGCCTTGCTCTGCAGCCGAGCCTGTGCAAACCGCTCCCATGCAGAGCCTGTCCACACGGCTCCCCAGCATCACAGCCCAGCACACCGGGCTCCCCAGCCCAGCTCAACGAGATCCCCAGCACAGCACACGTGCCCCCCAGCACCACAGACCGCCTGGCTCTCGAGCAGAGACTGTTCAAACCGCTCCCCAGCAGAGCCTGTCCACACGGCTCCACAGCATCACAGCCCAGCACACCGGGCTCCCCAGCCCAGCTCAACGAGATCCCAAGCACAGCACACGGGCCCCCAACACCACAGTCCGCCTGGCTATCCAGCAGCGCCTGTTCAAACCACTCCCCAGCAGAGCCTGTCCACACGGCTCCCCAGCACCACAGCCCAGCAAACCGCGATGCCCAGCACACCACACGGGGGCCCCGAGCAACACAGCCCGCCTGGCTCTCAATCAGAGCCCGTTAAAACCACTCCCCAGCAGAGCCTGTCCACATGGCTCCCCAGCACCACAGCCCATCACACCGGGCTCCCCAGCACAGCACACGGGGGCCCCCAGCAACACAGAACGCCTGCTTGTCCATCAGAGCCTGTTCACACTGCTCACCAGCAGCACAGCCCAGCACACCGGGCTCCCCAGCACTGCACACGGGGGCCCCCAGAACAGCACACGGGGGCCCCCAGCACAGCTCACCGGGCTCCCCTGAACCAAAGCCCGCCTGGCTCTCCATCAGAGCCTGTTCAACCCTCTCCCCAGCAGAGCCTGTCCACACGGCTCCCCAGCACCACAGCCCAGCACACCGGGCTCCCAAGCACAGCACACGGGGCACCCCAGCGCCACAGCCCGCCTGACTCTCCAGCAGAGCCTGTTCAAACCAATCCCCAGCAGAGCCTGTCTACACGGCTACCCAGCACGACAGCCCAGCTCACTGGGCTTCTCTGCCCAGCTCACCGGGCTCCCCAGCACAGCACACGGGGCTTCCCAGCACCAAAGCCCACCTGGCTCTCCATCAGAGCCTGTTCACTCCGCTCCCCAGCAGAGCGTGTCGACAAGGCTCCCCAGCAGAGCCTGTCCACACGGCTCCCCAGCACCACAGTCCAGCACACCGGGCTCCCCAGCCTAGCTCAACGGGCTCCGCAGCACAGCACACGGGGCCACTCAGCACCACAGCCCAGCACACCGGGCTCCCCATCCCAGCTCACCCGGCTCCCCAGCATAGCACACGGGGGCCCCCTGCACCACAGCCCGCCTGGCACTCCATTAGAGCCTTTTCAAACCATTCCCCAGCAGAGACTGTCCATACGGCTCCCCAGCAGCACAGCCCTGGACACCGGGCTCCCCAGCACAGCACATGGGGGCCCCCAGCTCCACAGCCCGCCTTTCTCTCCATCAGAGCCTGGTCACACCGCTCCGCAGCAGAGCCTGTATACACGGCTCCCCAGCACCACAGCCCAGCACACCGGGCTCCCCAGCACAGCACACCGGGCCCCCCAGCACCAATGCCCGCCTGGCTCCCCAGCAGAGCCTGTCCACACGGCTCCCCAGCAGCACAGCCCAGCACACCGGGCTCCCCAGCCCAGCTAACCGGGCTCCCCAGCACAGCACACGGAGGCCCAGAACACCACAGCCCACCTGGCTCTCCATCAGGGCTTGTTCACACCGCTCCCCAGCAGAGCCTGTCTACACGGCTCCCCAGCAGCACAGCCCAGCACACCGCAGCACAGCCCGCCTGGCTCTCCAGCAGAGCCTGTTCACACCGCTCCCCAGCAGAGCCTGTCCACGCCGCTCACCAGCAGCACAGCCCAGCACACCGGGCTCCCCTGCACAGCACACGGGGCCCCCCAGCACCACAGCCCGCCTGGCTCTCCAGCAGAGCTTGTTCAAACCACTCGCCAGCAGAGCCTTTCCATACGGCTCCCGAGCAGCAGAGCCCAGCACACCGGTCTCCCCAGCCCACCTCACCGGGCCCCCCAGCACAGCACACGGGGGCCCCCACCATCACAGCCCGCCTGGCTCTCCATCAGAGCCTGTTCACACCGCTCCCCAGCAGAGCCTGTCTACACGGATCCCCATCACCACAGCCCAGCACACCGGGCTTCCCGGCCCAGCCCACCGGGCTCCCCAGCACAGCACACGGGGGCCCCCAGTACCACAACCCGCCTGGCAATCCAGCAGACCCTGTTCAAACCACTCCCCAACAGAGCCTGTCCACAAGGCTCCCCAGCACCACAGCCCAACACACCGGGCCCCGAAGCCCATCTCAACGGGCTCCCCAGCACAGCACACGGGTCCCCCCAGAACCACAGCCCGCCTGGCTCTCCATCAGGCCATTTCACACCTCTCCCTAGCAGAGCCTGTCCACACGGCTCCACAGCACCACAGCAAAGCTCAACGGGCTCCCCAACACAGCACACGGTGGCCCCCAGCACAACAGCCAGCCTGGCTCTCCATCAGAGCCTGTTCACACCGCTCCCCTGCAGAGCCTGTCTATACGGCCCCCCAGCAGAACAGCCCAGCACACCGCAGCACAGACCGCCTGGCTCTCCAGCAGAGCCTGTTCACACCGCTCCCCAGCAGAGCCTGTCCACGCGGCTCACTAGCAGCACAGCCCAGCTCACCGGCCTCCCCAGCACAGCACACGGGGGCCCCCAGCAACACAGCGCGCCTTGCTCTCCAGCAGAGCCTGTTGAAACCGCTCCCCAGCAGATCCTGTCCACACGGCTCCCCAGATGCACAGCCCAGCACACCGGGCTCCCCAGCCCAGCTCACCGTGCTCCCCAGCACAGCACACGTGGGCCCCCAGCACCACAGCCCGCCTGGATCTCCATCAGAGCCTGTTCACACCGCTTCCCAGCAGCACCTCTCCACACGGCACGCCAGCAGCTCAGCCCAGCACACTGGACTCCGCAGCCCAGCACACCGGGCAACCGAGCACAGGACACGGGGGCCCCCAGCACCACAGCCCGCCTGGCTCTCCATCAGAGCCTGTTCACACCACTCCGCAGCAGAGCCTGTATACACGACTCCCCATCACAAAAGCACAGCACACCGGGCTCCCCAGCACCACAGCCGAGCACACGGGGCTCCCCAGCCCAGAACACCGGGCTCCCCAGCACAGCAGACGGGGCCCCACAGCACCACAGCCCGAATGGCTCCCCAGCAGAGCCTGTCTACACCGCTCCCCAGCACCATAGCCCAGCACACCGGGTTCCCCTGCCCAGCTCAACGGGCTCCCCAGCACAGCACACGGGGCACCCCAGCACCACAGCCCGCCTGGCTCTCCAGCAGAGCCTGTTAAAACCACTCCCCAGCAGAGCCGGTCCACACGGCTCCCCAGCTGCACAGCCCAGCTCACCGGGCTCCCCAGCGCAGCACACGGGGGCCCCCAGCACTACAGCCCGCCTGGCTCTCCATCAGAGCCTTTTCACACCGCTCCCCAGCATAGCCTGTCCACACGGCTCCCCAGCAGCACGGCCCAGCACACCGGGCTCCCCAGCCCAGCTCTCCGGTCTCCCCAGCACAGCACACGGGGGCCCCCAGCACCACAGCCCGCCTGGCGATCCAGCAGACCCTTTTCAAACCACTCCCCAGCAGAGCCTGTCCACACGGCTCCCCAGCACCACAGCCCAAAACACCGGGCTCCGAAGCCCAGCTCAACGGGCTCCCCAGCACAGCACACGGGGCTCCCCAGCACCACAGCCCGCCTGGCTCTCGAGCAGAGCCTGTTCAAACCACTCCCCCAGCAGAGCCTGTTCAAACCACTCCCCCAGCAGAGCCTGTCCACACGGCTCCCCAGCACCAAAGCCCAGCACACCGGGCTCCCCAGCCCAGCTCAACGGGCTCCCCAGCACAGCACACGGGGCCCCCCAGCACAGCACACGGGCCCCCCCAGCACAGCACACGGGGCCTCCCAGCACAACAGCCCGCCTGGCTCTCCATCAGACCCTGTACAAAACTCTCCTCAGCAGAGCCTGTCCACACGGCTCCCCAGCACCACAGCCCAGCACACCGGGATCCCCAGCACAGCACATGGCGGCCCCCAGTAACACAGCCCGCCTGGCTCTCAATCAGAGCCTGTTCAAACCACTCCCCAGCAGAGCCTGTCCACATGGCTCCCCAGCAGCACAGCCCAGAACACCGGTCTCCCCAGCCCAGCTCACCGGGCACCCCAGCACAGCATACGGGGGCCCCCAGCAACACAGCGCGCCTTGCTCTCCAGCAGAGCCTGTTGAAACCGCTCCCCAGCAGAGCCTGTCCACACGGCTCCCCAGATGCACAGCCCAGCACACTGGGCTCCCGAGCCCTGCTCACCGGGCTCCCCAGTACAGCACACGGGGGCCCCCAGCACCACACCCCGCCTGGCTC
>JAMOIN010000097.1:0-15666 GCA_024666655.1 Dascyllus trimaculatus
GAGAGTCTGTCAGAGCTGCTGCTGGTGTCACGCAGACAGGACGCTGCTGCTGCTGCCGAGTCCTCCTCCATGAGTCCGGAACATAAATATGTATTTTGTCATTTCGGCCATGAAAGGTGAGTGTGTGTCCGCGGTGTGTCGCTTCTGCTTTGAGCTGCACGTGTCAAAGATGTGTGTTTAACCCAGGGGGAGATGCTCCACTCTGCCTGGGTTTGGTTTGGTTCTCCTCTGGTTGAGCACCAGAACCAGAACCATGTGGGACCAGCTGGTTGTTGTTCATGTTGACAGAGGATGTGGACCAGATGAGGACATGGAAGTTGAAATGTTGTCATGCTGCTCATCAGGATGAGATGTGACGAGGTTTCAGTTCTGATTAGATGCATGTGGAAGAATGAGAAGGCAGCCAGAGACCAGGGATGCCTTCTGCAGCTCCAGAGCTTTGATCCAGACTGAGAACCAGATGGACTCTGAGATGCTCTGTAGAAGTCCAGGCTGAAGACGACCACAGTGTTGGTGATGCTGGGTTTGTTTGTCTCTTCGGGGTTGTTCTGTTTCAAATCTCTTGAAGGACTTTTTTGTGTAGCTTTGTTACGCTCTGAGGTCAACTTGTGTCTTTTCAGTCTCATTTTGCGTTTCTTTGTCCTGGTTTCTGGACTCTTTGCAGTTGTTTTGTGTCTCTGTGCGGCTGTTTGTTGTCACTTTCTGTTGCTTTAGAAGTGTTTTGAGTTTTGTTTGGGCCTTTTTATGTCTCTTTTGTTCAGTTTTTTAGTCTCTGGGGTCAGTTTGTGTCTTTTTGGTGTAATTTTGCATTTCTCCGTGGTTGTTTTGTGTCTCTTTGCGGTTGTTTTGTCTCTTTGCGGTTGTTTTGTCTCGTTGTGGTTGTTTTGTCTCTTTGTGGTCATTTTGTGTGTCTTTGTGGTTGTTTTGTGTCTCTTTGAGGTTGTTTTGTGTCTCTTTGTTGTTTTGTGTCTCTTTATTTTTATTTTGTGTCTGTTTGTTGTTGTTTTGTGTCTCTTTGTTGTTGTTTTGTGTCCCTTTGTGTTTGTTTTGTGTCTCTTTGAGGTTGTTTTGTGTCTTTGTGGTTGTTTTGTGTCTTTTACTGTTGTTTTGTGTCTCTTTGTGGTTGTTTTGTGTCTCTTTGTGTTTTGTCTCTTTGTGGTTGTTTTGTGTCTTTTACTGTTGTTTTGTCTCTTTGTGGTTGTTTTGTGTCTCTTTGTGGTTGTTTTGTGTATATTTGAGGTTGTTTTGTGTCTCTTTGTGGTTGTTTTTTGTCTCTTGTGGTTGTTTTGTGTCTCTTTGGTTGTTTTGTGTCTCTTTGGTTGTTTTGTGTCTCTTTGTGGTTGTTTTGAGTATATTTGTGGTTGTTTTGTGTATATTTGAGGTTGTTTTGTCTCTTTGTGGTTGTTTTGTGTCTCTTTGACGTCTGTTTGTGACTCTTTGTGGTTGTTTTGTGTCTCTTTGAGGTTGTTTTGTGTCTCTTTGGTTGTTTTGTGTCTCTTTGAGGTTGTTTTGTGTCTCTTTGTGGTTGTTTTGTGTCTCTTTATTTTTGTTTTGTGTCTCTTTGAGGTTGTTTTGTGTCTCTTTGAGGTTGTTTTGTGTCTCTTTGTGGTTGTTTTGTGTCTCTTTATTTTTGTTTTGTGTCTCTTTGTGGTTGTTTGCGTCTTTTTGTAGTTGTTTTATGTCTCTTTATTTTTGTTTTGTGTGTCTTTGTTGTTGTTTTGTGTCTCTTTGTGGTTGTTTTGTGTCTCTTTGTGGTTTTTTTGTGTCTCTTTGTGGTTGTTTTGTGTCTCTTTGTTGTTGTTTTGTGTCTCTTTGTGTTTGTTTTGTGTCTCTTTGTGTTTGTTTTGTGTCTCTTTGTTGTTGTTTGCGTCTTTTTGTAGTTGTTTTATGTCTCTTTATTTTTGTTTTGTGTGTCTTTGTTGTTGTTTTGTGTCTCTTTGTGGTTGTTTTGAGTATATTTGTGGTTGTTTTGTGTATATTTGAGGTTGTTTTGTCTCTTTGTGGTTGTTTTGTGTCTCTTTGACGTCTGTTTGTGACTCTTTGTGGTTGTTTTGTGTCTCTTTGAGGTTGTTTTGTGTCTCTTTGGTTGTTTTGTGTCTCTTTGAGGTTGTTTTGTGTCTCTTTGTGGTTGTTTTGTGTCTCTTTATTTTTGTTTTGTGTCTCTTTGAGGTTGTTTTGTGTCTCTTTGAGGTTGTTTTGTGTCTCTTTGAGGTTGTTTTGTGTCTCTTTGTGGTTGTTTTGTGTCTCTTTATTTTTGTTTTGTGTCTCTTTGTGGTTGTTTGCGTCTTTTTGTAGTTGTTTTATGTCTCTTTATTTTTGTTTTGTGTGTCTTTGTTGTTGTTTTGTGTCTCTTTGTGGTTGTTTTGTGTCTCTTTGTGGTTTTTTTGTGTCTCTTTGTGGTTGTTTTGTGTCTCTTTGTTGTTGTTTTGTGTCTCTTTGTGTTTGTTTTGTGTCTCTTTGTGTTTGTTTTGTGTCTCTTTGTTGTTGTTTGCGTCTTTTTGTAGTTGTTTTATGTCTCTTTATTTTTGTTTTTTGTGTCTTTGTTGTTGTTTTGTGTGTCTTTGGTTGTTTTGTGTCTCTTTGTGGTTGTTTTGTGTCTCTTTGTGGTTGTTTTGTGTCTCTTTGAGGTTGTTTTGTGTCTCTTTGAGGTTGTTTTGTGTATATTTGAGGTTGTTTTGTCTCTTTGTGGTTGTTTTGTGTCTCTTTGACGTCTGTTTGTGTCTCTTTGAGGTTGTTTTGTGTCTCTTTGTTGTTTTGTGTCTCTTTGTGTTTGTTTTGTGTCTCTTTGTTGTTGTTTTGTGTCTCTTTGTTGTTGTTTTGTGTCTCCTTGAGGTTGTTTTGTGTCTCTTTGAGGTTGTTTTGTGTTTCTTTGGTCATTTTGTGTCTCTTTGTGGTTGTTTTGTGTGTCTTTGAAGTTGTTTTGTGTCTCTTTGTTGTTGTTTTGTGTCTCTTTGTGGTTGTTTTGTGTCTCTTTGAGGTTGTTTTGTGTTTCTTTGGTCATTTTGTGTCTCTTTGTGGTTGTTTTGTGTCTCTTTGAGGTTGTTTTGTGTCTCTTTGGTCATTTTGTGTCTCTTTGTGGTTGTTTTGTGTCTCTTTGTGGTTGTTTTGAGCCTCTGTGTGTTTGTTTTGTGTCTGTTTGTTGTTGTTTTGTGTCTGTTTGAGGTTGTTTTGTGTCTCTTTGAGGTTGTTTTGTGTCTCTTTGTTGTTGTTTTGTGTCTCTTTGAGGTTGTTTTGTGTCTCTTTGAGGTTGTTTTGTGTCTCTTTGAGGTTGTTTTGTGTCTCTTTGAGGTTGTTTTGTGTCTCTTTGAGGTTGTTTTGTGTCTGTTTGTGGTTGTTTTGAGCCTCTGTGTGTTTGTTTTGTGTCTGTTTGTTGTTGTTTTGTGTCTCTTTGAGGTTGTTTTGTGTCTTTTTGAGGTTGTTTTGTGTCTCTTTGTGGTTGTTTTGTGTCTCTTTGAGGTTGTTTTGTGTCTCTTTGTGGTTGTTTTGTGTCTCTTTGAGGTTGTTTTGTGTCTCTTTGTGGTTGTTTTGTTTCTCTTCTGGTTGTTTTGTGTCTCTTTGTGGTTGTTTTGTGTCTATTTGTGGTTGTTTTGCGTCTGTTTGAGGTTGTTTTGTGTCTCTTTGAGGTTGTTTTGCGTCTCTTTGTGGTTGTTTTGTGTCTCTTTGTGGTTGTTTTGTGTCTCTTTGTGGTTGTTTTGTGTCTCTTTGTGGTTGTTTTGTGTCTCTTTGTTGTTGTTTTTTGTCTCTTTGTTGTTGTTTTGTGTCTCTTTGTTGTTGTTTTGTGTCTCTTTGTTGTTGTTTTGTGTCTCTTTGAGGTTGTTTTGTGTCTCTTTGAGGTTGTTTTGTGTCTCTTTGAAGTCTATTTGTGTCTCTTTGGTTGTTTTGTGTCTATTTGAGGTTGTTTTGTGTCTCTTTGTGGTTGTTTTGTGTCTCTTTGTGGTTGTTTTGTGTCTATTTGAGGTTGTTTTGTGTCTCTTTGTGGTGTATTGTGTCTCTTTGAGGTTGTTTTGTGTCTCTTTGAGGTTGTTTTGTGTCTCTTTGAGGTTGTTTTGTGTCTCTATGTGGTTATTTTGTGTCTCTTTGAGGTTGTTTTGTGTCTCTTTGAGGTTGTTTTGTGTCTCTTTGCAGTTGTTTTGTGTCTCTTGTGGTTGTTTTGTGTTTTTGTGGTTGTTTTGTGTCTTTGTGGTTGTTTTGTGTCTTTTTGAAGTTGTTTTGTGTCTCTTTGTGGTTGTTTTGTGTCTCTTGTGGTTGTTTTGTGTCTCTTTGTGGTCGTTTTGTGTCTCTTTGGTTGTTTTGTGTCTCTTTGTGGTGTTTTGTGTCTCTTTGAGGTCGTTTTGTGTCTCTTTGAGGTTGTTTTGTGTCTCTTTGAAGTTGTTTTGCGTCTCTTTGAGGTTGTTTTATGTCTCTTTGTGGTTGTTTTGTGTCTCTTTGAGGTGTTTTGTGTCTCTTTTTAGTTGTTTTGTGTCTCTTTGTGGTCGTTTTGTGTCTCTTTGTGGTTGTTTTGTGTCTCTTTGAGGTTGTTTTGTGTCTCTTTTTAGTTGTTTTGTGTCTCTTTTTAGTTGTTTTGTGTCTCTCTTTAGTTGTTTTGTGTCTCTTTGAAGTCTATTTGTGTCTCTTTGTGGTTGTTTTGTGTCTCTTTGAAGTCTATTTGTGTCTCTTTGGTTGTTTTGTGTCTCTTTGAGGTCGTTTTGTGTCTCTTTGTGGTTGTTTTGCGTCTCTTTTTAGTTGTTTTGTCTCGTTATAGACAGATGTTTTGTCTTACTGGTGTTTGCTGATGTTTTGTTTCCTTTATGTCATTTTTTTTGTTGTTTTTTTACAGTCAGGACATCTTAACTCTTATTTCTCTGTGGCGTCATTCATTTTGCATCTTGGTTTAATTTTGCATTTTTTTTCTTTGGGGATTTTTTTTGTGTCTTTTTGGGTTTATTTGTTGGATTTTTGCATCTTGTTGGTTTTTATTTTGCATCTTTTCTGGCAGCACTGAGCGTCTTTGTGGACATTTTGAACAATTTGTTGCTATTATTTCGTGCCTTTTGTTGACTATTTTTGTCTCCGGTGGACTTTTGAAGCTTGTTGGGTTTCATTTTGCATCTCTTTACGGAGGTCTTTTGTCTTTTTTGTGTAATTTCACATACCCTTATGGTTGTTTGGTGTCTTTTTGTGCCTTATTTGCGGATGTTTTGCATTTCTCTGGATGTTTCTTTGAGGTCATTTGGTGTTTTCGCTCTTGTCTGAGGACGCCTTCTGACTACAGGTGACCTTAATGTTGTTGTAGACGCTAAACCTGTCCAGTACGAACAGAGAACAAGTGTGCGACTGGTTGTTTTTATGACCTGTTGCTCTGAACTTGGATTTACTGTTGGTGTCTGATGAGTTGTTAAGCTGAGAAGGCGAATTCCCTTCTTACACAATCTGAACCTGCAGAGTTCACCGCCAGTTTATATCTGCAGATCCGGCTGTTCCCACAATGCATCAGCAACTTCAGACGTTCGGCCAGACTGTGATGTGTTGTGTGTCTGCAGTAAGTTAATTTTTTAATCTTAATTCTATTTGCTCAGAGAGAAGCGCGATTACTTCAGTGGAGGCCGTTGTTCATTTGGAGCAGCTCCAAGTCGAGTGTTTCTCCTCTCGGAAGAAACTTTTCATTCATTCAAACCGATCAGATCTGTATTTTCCAGCAGTCTTGGCAGCTGCAGTGTGTGTGTGTGTGTGTGTGTGTCTTTGTGTGTGTGTGTGTGTGTTGTAAGGCCGTCTGGTCCAGAGTCGCAGTCTGTGAGAAAACGCTGCAGGAGGCGTTTAGCCAGCCTGTTATGTCACAGGATTACAACAGCCAGGAGATTATTTAACTGTTCGGCGGCGGGGGGAGGGGAGGGGATGACATCACTGGTGACATCACTCCGTCCTCGGCCACTGAAGCGCATGAAGAAATGTCTGAGTGTGACAAACATCGGTCCAGTGCCCTCGTGTCGGCTGAGATTTTCTTTTATTAACAGAAAATACAGAGCGAAGCTTTTGCAACCGCACCACCCGGATGTGTCTATTAACTGGACAGAGCTTGAATAATGTAACCACGTCTTACGTCGTCCATTAATTATTAACTGTCCTGTGTGACAGAATGCAATGTGCAGCCGTCCAGCAACTATCCACTGCCGCTTGTGTGTAAAATTTAAAAAGAATCATAACCTTCAGTTGTCCAGGATTTTCCTTGGATGCATCTAAGAAAATACAACATGCTGTCATCTAGGAGTGAAAAAATCCTCCAGGACTTATACCCTACCAACATGTACAAGTCAGAGTCTCTCCACAATTATTCACTGCCCTGTACGGAAAGATCATAACTTCCAGTTGCCCAGGATTTATCCTGTCGGTAAATGTAGAAAAAGAACAAGCGATTGTCGTCTAGAAATTATCAGTTGTCCTGCAAGTACAAGCCAGAGCATCCAGGAATTATCCACTACCCTGTATCAACAAGCACAAACATGAGCATCCAGCAATTATCTCATGCCCACTCTCAATCTGCAGCATCTAGAAATGATCCGATATCCATTACCAACAAGCACAAGCTGCAGCATCCAGGAATTATCCACTACCCTGTGCCAACAAGCCCAAGCTGAAGTATCCGGGAATTATCCGCTACCTTGTACCACCAAAAAGAAACTGCAGCATCCAGACATTGTCTACCAGCTTGTACTACTAAACAGAAACTGGGGCATCCAGGAATTATCTACTACCCTGTACCAAGAAGCACAAGCTGCAGCATCCAGGAATTACCCTGTACCAAGAAGCACAAGCTGCAGCATCCGGGAGTTGTCCACTACCCTGTGCCACTAAACAGAAACTGGAGCATCCAGGAATTATCTACGACCCTGTACCAACAAGCACAAGCTGTGGAATCCAGGAATTATACACTACCCTGTACTACAAAGCACCACTGGATCATATAAAAGTTAT
Source organism: Dascyllus trimaculatus (assembly GCA_024666655.1). Lineage (NCBI taxonomy): Eukaryota > Metazoa > Chordata > Actinopteri > Pomacentridae > Dascyllus > Dascyllus trimaculatus. Next base: position 6,949 of record JAMOIN010000097.1, read on the forward strand.
TCACAGCCCTGATAAACAAGCACAAACGGCAGTGAGCCAGGAATTATCCACTACCTCGTACCACCAGGCTCAAGCACACAGGAATTACCCAGAGCCCTGTCTAAAGCAGAAGAAGCTACAGTTGATCAGGAAGTATCTGCTACCGGTTATAAACAAGCACAGCCGTCATCCAGGAATTATCCAGTGCCCTGTAAAATCAAACATATCCAGGAATTATCCACTGCTTATTGTCAACAAACAGCAGTGGCAGCCGTCCAGGAATTATCTGTGTTCTAAGTTCCACTTCCTCTCATTTGTTAAACCACTTCATTAACCCAGTTTCCTGGTTTCCGTGGTGCGTTCAGGTGCAGCCGCTTTGTTAAAAAGCTGTAGTGTGTGAACTTTAAGCTCTCCTTAGAAGGAGCTTTAGTTCCAGGACATTCCCTCTGAAAACCGATCCAGCTTTAGGAAACGATAAAACCTGGAAACCATGAGAGTAAACAGAACTGGAGCTGCAGAAGAAAAGCAGGAGGCCTTTTTAATTTTCTTTTTCCCAACAAACGTCGACACGTTTCTCTCCTCCTGCTTTGATCTGCTTCTGGTTTCTGCTCATAATTTATCCATCAGGGATTCGTTTTTCCTGAGCTCCGGCGTGTTCCGAGTAAACAGCGGTGGCTCTCGTGAAACTCTTCCAGCTCATTAGCCTTCACTTAGCGCCGCCGTCCTGCTAATTACCCATGATGCCGTGGTTTGTGCTCGGCGTCTGCGGGGACGACTCTCCAGGATAATCAGACACCTGCTTCTGTTCCAGCTGCAGATGAACTCAGGCTTCAGACTGTGTTTGTTTACGTTCACGAAATAACCGATAATAAATCCTGAATTCTATTTTTATGCTGTGAAGCTGTTTTAAAAATCAAAACATTATTTTATCCAAACGGTGCTTAAAAACACTAGAATAGGGAAATAAAAACACCTGTGTCGAGGAATAAAACAGAATCTAATCTGAAAATCTGATGACAGGGTTTTTGTTTTAATGTCTTGATAATTTTTATTTAAATTTTAGTTTTCATTTTTTAATTTTTACTTTTTAAAAAACTTTTATTTTTACATTTTTGTCCTTTACGTGTGTTTTTTTGGTCTAATTAATTGAATTAATTAAATTTATTCCCTCTTTCTTTTTTTAAAATTTTCTTTTTTAAAATATTTTTCTTATTTTTCACATTTTATTTTAAATTTTAAAATATCTTTTATTAGATTTTTAATCACGTTTTAATTTTTTTGGTAAAAATCTCTATTTATTTCTGTTTATTTTCTAAAGAAATATTTTATCTTTCTTTATTTAAAATATTTTTCATAATTATTTAAAATATTTTTTTTACTTTTATTTCTTTTAAAAATTTTCTCTCCTTTTAAAAACAATATTTCTGTAAATTTATCCTAGATTCTTTTTTAAATTCCATTTTTTTCTTTTTGTATGTTAAATTTTTTTGGTTATTTTTCTTAATTCTCTTTTTTTTGCAGCATTTTTTGGTTCTGTTTTAAATGACGCTTCCTTAGTGTCTGTTCTGTTTGTCTGGACTGAGCTGGGAGGAACCCGGGTCTTTAAATGACTCCTGAATGAGTCTTATTGTGAAAGGCAGGGAGGTCAGCTGTTTCCAGATGTGCTGTTTCAGTTTGTCTGGATTTGCTTGCTGTCCGTTCAGAGGTAACCTCTCTGATCCAGGGTGACGTAGCTCTGCCCTGGTGGAGGTGCAGCAGATTAGCGACCTGCTGGTTGGTGACTAATGGAGCCTCCAACTGTGGCTGATGACCGGCTGCTGCTTCATCTGCTGCCATATGTCTGCCGTTATTCCATCCACCCTGAGACACGTGGAGCCTCCAGTCGTCCCTCCTGCCACACCTGCCCAGGAGCAACGAGGCGGCTTCACACCAGCAGCTGGTGACAACGTCCAACAACGTCCAACAACGTCCAGAGCTCGTATCCATGGAAACACTGAGCTGCTGTTGTCCTCAGTCAGACGTTTAAACAGAAGCTGTACATCTGAGCAGCAGACGTCACCTGAACGTCATCATCAGCAGACAGTCGGCAGGTTATAGTGTGAAAATATGAGTGAAAAACCTCTGAGTCCTCTAAAAAACTATGATGTGGTTCAACAACAGCAACAACAACAACAACAACAGTAACAGCAACAATAACAGCAGCAGCAACAGCGGTAACAAAACAACAGTAAGAAAAAGAACAACAACAACAGTAACAGCAACAACAACAGTAACAACGACAACAACAGTAACAACGACAGAAACAACAACAACAGTAACAATAACAACAACACCAGTAACAACAAAAACAACAGCAGCAACAACAGTAACAAGAACAGAAGCAACAGCAACAACAAAAACAGCAACAATAACGACAGCAGCAACAAAACAACAGAAACAACAACAGTAACGACAACAACAGTAACAATAACAACAGTAACGACAACAACAACAACAGTAATGACAACAACAGTAACAATAACAACAGTAACAACAATAACGACAACAACAACAGCAGCAACAACAACAAATGGAACAATAGCAACAACAAAAACGGCAACAATAGCAACAGCAGTAACAAAACAACAACAACAACAACAACAGTAACAATAACAACAGAAACAATAACAACAACAACAACAGAAACAATAACAACAACAACAACAGTAGCAACAACAACAACAGCAACAATAACAACAACGACAACAACAACATGAACAACAACAACAGCAGCAACAACAACAGTAACAGTAACAACAGGAACAAGTGAATGTATCACATCATCAGTGAATTATGACGTAATTAAATTAGTTTCTACTACAGTTTAATGTAATAATAATAATAATAATAATAATAAACACTGTGAAGTTTTTCAGTCGACCTCTCAGGAAACTAAACCCATCTAGTTCTTCTGTTCTTTAAAGTCATTTTCTCTGATGGCTTCATGTTTCTAGTGGTTTAGTTTAGTTCTGATGATGAGATGAAGAGAATCCAGAGTTCAGGATGAAGTTTAGAAGTTTAGAGAAGAAGAGTCTGGAGTTTAGTCTGAAATCAACCAACCAGAAACATAATATTACCTTCAGTTAATGATCCTGTAGGTCATGACTGGATCTGAGGATCTAAATCAGCAAAGTGAACTTTATTAATCAGCTTTGATCAAGTCGTGGGTTTGATTCATTTACTGTGAGTTTGTGTCTGTAGGGGAATAAAACGGCGACGGTTAAATCTAAAAAAGTTCCCTAATCGTCTTTTTTAGTTCCAAATTCAAACTTTTAAAAACATTTTTGTCTTTTAAATGTTTTTTCTTGTTTTTGTTTATTTATTTTCTTTCTAAAAAAAAATCTGTTTTGTACTTCTTCATTTTTTTACTCTTTTCTTTCTTATTTTTTGTTCTTGTTTTTTATTTTTATATTTAAAAACGTTTTGATCTTTTTGTTTATCAAAATATTCTTTTGTTTTTTAAACTTTTTTATTTTATTTATTTATTTTTTTACTTTTTAATTTTTTTTAACTTTTTATGTTTTTTTTTAAACATTTTTATTTGTTAATTTTTTTATTTTTATTTTTGGGGGATTTCTAGTTTTGTTTTTCTTCAAAAAATAATAATAAATTCCATCCTTTGACGGGTACCTATAAACAATAAACAAGAAAAGTTAAACGTACAAAAAGAGAATTAAAACAGAATTTACAAAAATAATATTTACAGTAGAGAAAAGATGTTTTTAAAATATATAAAAGAAAAAACTTTTCTAAAATAGAAAAAATATTTAAAATAATTCTAAAATAAAAAATAAATAATATATATATAATAATATAATAATAAGAAGAATATATACTAAATAATAATAAAAGAAAAAAATATAAAGGAATAGAAATTTATAGAGATTTTTATTTTTAAATTAAAAAATATATATAAAAAAATCTAAAAAAGATGTTTTTACATGAAGGAAAAATGCAAAATGTGAAAAATTTTAAAATATATTAAATAAAGAAAACATCTATAGAGAGGAAATAAATTCACGATTAATTAATTCCGTTAATTCCAGCTGGATTTAAGCTGTGGGGTTCACTGGTTGGTGTCCTGATGAAGAGGCTCGTTCTTTCTTCGTTCACGTCGGGAACAGATGGAGATGAACAGAATCCTTCCTCGGTTCGACTGTAAAGCTCTGAGGAAGAGGAGGAGGAGGAGGAGGAGGAGGGAGGATGAAGGCTCTCAAAGGGGGCTTCATCGGCAGGACCAACGCTCCTCTGCTCCAACCAACTCATGAGCAGCGATCCTCCGAACATGAGAAGCTTCCTGACGGCCGATGAGTCGTTAAAAGAAAAGAATTCCCCCGAGGAGGAAGAGGAGGAGGAGGAGGAAGAAGAGGAGGAGGAGGAGGAGGAAGAAGAGGAGGAGGAGGAGGAGGAGGAGGAAGAGGAGGAAGAAGAGGAGGAGGAAGAGGAGGAGGAAGAGGAGGAGGAAGAGGAGGAGGAGGAAGAGGAGGAGGAAGAGGAGGAGGAGGAAGAGGAAGAGGAGGAGGAAGAGGAGGAGGAGGAAGAGGAGGAGGAGGAGGAGGAGGAGGAGGAAGAGGAAGAGGAAGAGGAGGAGGAGGAGGAGGAGGAGGAAGAGGAGGAGGAGGAGGAAGAGGAAGAGGAGGAGGAGGAGGAAGAGGAGGAGGAAGAGGAAGAGGAAGAGGAAGAGGAAGAGGAAGAGGTCGTGTCGCTTCCTACTTGTCCAACTGAAGGTCAGCTGAAGCTGCAGGACAGAATGGATACGTCTGTATTTATGTTGCTTCATCTCAGCGTCTCTAATCAGTTTACATGGAAGGAAACAGAGAAGCTGCTTGTTTATCCTCATTTTCTCTTTTTAAATCTCCTCCAGCCTCCATTATTCTCATCCTTCTAACCCTCTGAACCTCCGATCTGACAGCAGACGACCAAAAGACGAGTTTCCTTTTTTAAAAATCACCAAATTACGTCTTTTATGAGAGCCAGAAACGGTAAAAACACAAGAAACGGTTGGATTTTACACATTGAACTGATCCTGTGACCGAAAATGACCAAATTAAAACTTTAAATTCTTCATTTTAAAATCAAAATCACTTTAAACAATTTCCAAAATACGTCTTTTAGCCGAGCCAGAAGCTTTAAAAACAGAAAGAATGGTTGGATTTTTAACTTTCTGAGTCTTTGAACTGATTCTGTGACAAAAAAGACCAAATTTAAAGCTTTAAATCAGGATTTTTCCAATTAAAATCATTTTATTTTACATTTTTCATTGTTAAAAAAAAAAAGAATCACCAGAATGACGTCTTTTATCAGAGCGTGAAACGGTAAAAACAGAACGAATGGTCGGATTTTTAACTCTGAGAGTCATTGAACTAATCCTGCGACAGAAAATAACCAAATTAGAGCTTTAAATTCTTATTTTTAAAATCAAAACCACTTTATTTCACACGTCTGGTTTAAATAATCTCCAAAGTGCGTCTTTTATCCGAGCCAGACGCTGAAAAAACGGAAAGAATGGTTGGATTTTATAGATTTTTTCTAATTCTGCATCAAAAAATCACCAAATTTAAACTTTAAATCAGGATTTTCTTCAATTAAAATCATTTTATTTTACAAGAAATTCACTGAAAAACAAAAGAATCACCAAAATGACGTCTATTGTTAGAACCAAAAACCTAAAAACAGAAAAACCTGTTGGATTTTCAACTTTTTGAGAGACGTTAAACTAGTTGTGTAAAATTAACAAAACTACATGTTTTATCTTGTTTGTAGAGGATTTAATCTCCTCCAGCCTCCATTATTCTCATCCTTATAACCCTCTGAACCTCAGATCTGACAGCAGACGACCAAAAGACGAGTTTCCTTTTTTTAAAATCACCAAATTACGTCTTTTATCAGAGCCAGAAACGGTAAAAACAGAAAGAATGGTTGGATTTTTAACTTTCTGAGTCTTTGAACTGATTCTGCGACAAAAAATGACCAAATTTAAGCTTTAAATCAGGATTTTTTTCAATTAAAATCATTTTATTTTACATTTTTCATTGAAGAAAAAAGAATCACCAAGATTCTAGTGCGATGATTAGTGATACAAAACACAGTCGATGCCTCTTTCCATCGTTGTCAGGTAGACAATGTGCTACAAGCCCAGCTTTATCAACAGTAGCTGTCTTTCAGGCTGCAGAAATAACACTGGTGTCTATGAGCAGCCGGCTGGGTGATGAGTGAACAGGGACCGTCTGTAAATTGCGATTTTACAGACGGTGTGATTTTTATATCTACATGTGTCTCAAACCAAGTGTTGTGGTCTGATCAACAGGAGCCAGTAGATGGCTGCAGTGGTTCTGGTGACACTACAGTGTATCAGGGTGACGTTATTGAACATCTGTGTGATGTCTCTTGTGTTGTAATTTGCAGACGGTCCCTGGACACTCATCTCCCAGCCGGCTGCTCATAAACACCAGTGTTATTCCTGCAGCCTGAAAGACAGCTACTGTAGATAAAGCTGGGCTTGTAGCACATTGTCTACCTGACAACGATGGAAAGAGGCATCGATTATGATTTGTATCTCTAATGAGTTATTGAGGCCGGAAGTCTGAATCTGTGAATATCTTTCCTGTATTATGATTTTCAGACGTCTGCAGCATGAGCTCAAGAAACTTACATCTTAATTTTTTTCTGCTCATGTCCCTTTAGAGGCTCCGTATTTCTCAAAGCATGAAACGGTAAAAACGGGAAAAAAATGTCAGATTTTCAACATTCTGAGAGTCATTGAACTAATCCTGTGACCGAAAATAACCAAATTAAAGCTTTAAATTCTTATTTTTAAATCAAAACCACTTCATTTCACACGTCTGGTTTAAACAATCTCCAAAATACTTCTTTTATCCGAGCCAGAAGCTGTAAAAAAACAGGAAGTATGGTTGGAGTTTTTTAGATACTTTTTGATTCTGTGTCAAAGAAAAGACCAAATTTAAGTTTTAAATCAGGTTTTTTTTTTTCAATTAAATAATTTTCCGTGTCTCGTTGAAAAGAAATCTCCAAAATGACGTCTTTTGGAGCCACAGATTGTAAAAAATAAACATAAAAATTTCAGATAGTTGTTGAACTAGTTGTGCAAAAAAAAACACATCTAAACTTGATGTTGAGATATTTTATCGAGATCTTTTTAATCTTCACGTCTTGTTTTAGGGTCAAGGTCAATTTTATTTACAGACTTCTAAGCACTGCAAAAAGAACATGCATGAACATACAATGGGAAAAAATGCACCAAAAATATAAACCTTTCTCGCTCCGTTCTGTAAAAACAAAACACTCTTCGCTCCACAGCACAACTGGAAAACGACTGACTCTGCTGACCTTGCGCTAACCCTGTAGCCCAGGTGCTGCGTCCTCCAGACTTCTTGATCGTGTCCGAGTTGCTTCGTCGTCCAAACCCTGACCTCCTTCAGCTCCTTCTTGACACCTCCGACTCTTCCTGCTGAGTCACATCGGTGGTTTCCGGTCATCGTCATCGTCACACTTTCATTTTTCTCGTCAGCCACAAAAGAAGAAGTACAGAAACCCTCCTCCTCCTCCTCCTCCTCCTCCTCCTCCTCCTCCTCCTCCTCCAGTCCGCGAGGAGGAAGCTGGTGGACTTTGAAGACGGGCAGATGTTTGCAGCTGGATGTATAAATAACCGCTGCTCCCACGTCGGCTCTGATTTCAGGCGGCGGCTTTGTTGAACGTCCTCTTTGATGTGGAGCTGCAGAATTCAGACGGGATTAACGCTCAGAGAGCTAATTACTGAGAGGAGGAGGCTGCAGCCTGGATGTGAGGCTGTTTGCATCATGTGGTGTTTGGAGACGCTTCAACACGAAGGAAAAACTACATTCAACGAAGATTTGAGCTGCTTCAGCTTTTAAACGGCTCCAGGTCTCCTTCAGCTTTTCTTGGAAACCAGTTCTGAGGATTCAGTCTAAGTTTTAGACTCTTCTCTGTTTGTGGACCTGCTTCTGGAGTCCTCTAGAACTAGCTTTGTCCTGTTGTTTGACTTTTGTGAACCCAGTTTTGGACCTGATCTTGGAATACTTGAGGACTAGTCTTGGACCTGGTTGTAGACTTGATTCTGGAAGACTTAAGGACAGGTTCTCAACTATTTTGGACCAGATTGCTTAATTGTTTTAGACTGTTTTGGACCTGGTTGTGGACTTCATGTGAACTGTTAAGGGCTAGTTTTAGACTTTTTTGTCAGCCTGGTTGTTGACCTGATCTTGGAATGCTTGAGGACTGGTCTTGGACCTGGTTTTGGACTTGATTTTAACACCTGATTTTGGAATAGTTTAGAGCTGGTTCTAGACTTTTGCCAACCTGCTTTGGGGCCTGATCTTGGAACGCTTTAGGACTAGTTTAGGACTTTCTGTGCCCGGTTTTGGACCTGATTTTAGAATCATGTAGGACTAGTTTCAGATTGCGTTTTCACTTTTGTGGACCTGGTTGTGAACCCGCTTTTGCAAATGTTAGGGCTGGTTTGAACCTGGTTGTGGACTTCATGTGAAGTGTTTAGGACTAGTTTAAGACTTTCTGTGCCCGGTTTTGGACCTGATTTTGTAATTGTTTTAGACTGTTTTGGACCTGGTTGTGGACTTGATTCTGTAAGACTTAAAGACAGGTTCTCAACTGTTTTGGGCCTGATCTTGGAACATTTTAGGACTAGTTTAAGACTTTTTGTTC
>JAMOIN010000849.1:0-15662 GCA_024666655.1 Dascyllus trimaculatus
TTTGAGCAAAGACAACAGAAAACTCCACAACATCCACTAGAGGGAGACACACTCTCTTACTCTTGTATTATCTGATTCTTTACCATCACCTCCATCTTTCTCTTCTCTGTGAGCTCCAGTCAGACATGAATGGAGTCTCTATGAATTGTCTCCTCTGAGGTTTCAGTCATTGTTCTCACATGTTAACACAGAAACAGTTTGGAGGAATTTCTGTTTCTTAATGCTGCTGAACTGTAAAACCCTTTGAGTCACTGGATGTCATGTTGGACTGCATAAATAAATGAGACTTGATCTCAGCATCCATATAAGTTTTAGTTTGCTGTAATTGTTTTATGTCACCATAAAATTTTCCCCACCTTTAATTCTTAGAGAAGACTAAAATGTTTGTAGCATCACTTTGTCAGTGATCTGCTGGAAATACGGAAATACATCAGAGCTGTGTGAGGTGATAATACAACACACAGTCTTTAAATCGAACCAAATCCAGAAAACATACCAAGATAAAAAAATGAATAAATACTTTACAGTCAAATATTATCTTTGAGCTGTGAATTTGCTCATCATTGGATCAGATTCATTTCTTAAATAGTAATACTTCCAGAGTATGAATGAAACAAGTCCAGATAGTTCTCCATGTTCCTAGAAAAGAGAGAAACCCTTGAGATGGTCAAGCTTCCTGCTTTGGTCCACCCTCGATAAGGGGTTTTCTCTGGTCCAGTTTTTATTAATAACTTAGCTTTTGTGTGCAGAATTCAGATGTTGGAGGAAATCAAACCAGTGTGGTCATGTTGCCCTTTCCTGGTACGGACATCATTCTGACTTTCATACCCCAAAAAGAGCACAATGGGGCTCATGACATCTGTTGTTTCAAGTAGTACATATTCTGTTCCCCATCCTAACTCCAACTACAAAGAGGAAGTAGATTATATGATACAAACCCCCTATGCACACCAGTTTTGTGGTCTACAAATGAGTCCTCATCACCATTTTTACATGTCAAAACAGAAAAAAACAGGAAAATGGGGTCATAATGCCAGCCAGAAGTCATAATTTACTTATTTGAGAGTACTCCAAAGTTCACAGGGGCCCAATATCACTCTCATGAGTCTTTTATATTTCTTTTGTTTGCATTTCTTTTTTTCCCCCCCGGGGTTCTGTGTCCTGCCTGTTCTCTCCGTGGATGTCCCTGGATCTGGAGCTCAACATCCCTGATCTGGAGCTCAATGTCTCTGATCTTGAGCTCAACGTCCCTGATCTGCAGCCGCTGGCCTCACCACCTCCAACCCCTACCCCAATCTCTCCTACTATCCCTCCCTTCCTCCCTCCTCTTCCCCACTCCCAACCCAACCGGTCGAGGCCGATGGCCGCCCTCCCTGAGCCTGGTTCTGTCGGAGGTTTTTTTCCCCCTTCCCTACCATAGGCGGTTTTTGGTTCCTTCCCACCATCACTGATTGCTTGCTCATAGGGAATCCAAAAGCAACCTTGGATTGTTGGGCTTTTCTGTTTCCTGTTCTTTCTCACAAAGTTAAGCGCTTTGTGACGACCTGTGTTGTAAATATGCGCTATATAAATAAAACTGAATTGAATTGAATTGAATTGAATTTTCAAGGGCCAACATTTGAACAGGTGTCCTTTGCTGGAGACATTTGATCATTTGGCTCAGCTTCAGGGTAAGTCTCTGAATGGCATTGATGCTCTTTTCTGTTTTGATTGGTTCTTTCAGTTCTAAACAGACAAATACTAACCTCAAAGGCCCAGAAGTTTCCATCCTGGAAACCCTTTACTTTAACATATCCATACTTGTACATGGTGATGTTGTCAGGAAACACTTGTATGCAGACGACACACAGTTGTACATGTTACTCTCCTCCAAACATCTGAAGTAAGTGAATAAATGAGATCAGCAGCAGAGACAAACAATCTGTTAGTCAGAGCTGTGAGAGGAAGGAGGAAAGGATGGAGGGAGGAGCTAAACTGGGACTCAAGTACACAAAAGACACAAACTTTCACAGTGGAGTTTGATCCTACAAACACACACATTGTCTTCATCTTCAACATGCTGTCAGTCAACTTCAGTGTGTTTGTCACTTTGTTTGTGCTCACAATAAGAGGTAAGTGACATATTTAACATGAACAGAGTTTCACTGAGAAAAACTAGTAGATCACAAAGTTCCATCTATTCTACATGGAATAAAACTCTTTACAGCTGCTGATTGATCTCCTTTAATCAGTCATCTTTATTGATTCATGTCTTCCTCTGCATGTTGTGTTCTTGTCCAGAGTGTAAAGGAGAAGATAAAGTGATGCAGCCACCAGGAGATGTCATTGCTGCTGAAGGACACACAGTTACACTGGAATGTACTTTTGAGAGCAGTGACCCAAGTCCTGTTTTGTTCTGGTACAAACAAGAAGTAAATGACTTTCCAAAGTACATTTTACGACGTGGTGCTTATGGAGATGATAATGCTGCAAAGTTCAAAAAAGACAGATTTGATGCTAAAGTCAACAAGCCATCAGTTCATCTGAAGATCCAGAATCTTCAGCTGTCTGACTCTGCTGTGTACTACTGTGCTGTGAGGCCCACAGTGACAGGAAACAGCAAAACTCTGTACAAAAACCTTTGGAGCAAAGACGACAGAAAACTCCACAACATCCACTAGAGGGAGACACACTCTGTTACACATCTGTGATCTGATTCTTTGCCATCACCTCCATCTTTTTTCCTCACTAGACTCCTCTGTTTTAAGCTCAGCTTTTTTTTTAAAGCATCTCTAAACTGTCTTTTTCATCAAAGATTGTAGACAAAACTGTCTCTTTGCCGGTTATCCTTTTATGAATTCCAATCAAATTGTTGAGAAATGTCTGTTTGGATTCTGCGCCCGAAACGGCACTGAGACTGCTCTGGTTAAAGTCACAAGTGACTTACCGCTTGCAGCTGTTATGGACGGTGCAGAGACTCAAGCGCAGGCAATCAGACACGACACACAGGTTCCAAAGTAAAGGTATTTATTCTAACAAACAAAGTACAACAGAAAATCACTGCAAGGCAGGAAATAGAACTAATAAACAAATACAAAACTAAAAGCGAGCAAAGGCTGATAAAACAAACTAAAACTACAAACAAAGTGAGCTACGAAAAAGACGAGCTGAACAAACCTAACAGAGAAACAGAAAGTGAGCTACAAAGCTCCTTCACAGGTTTAATTTGGGAGACATGAAATGTGGGGTGGATCCTCATAGAGGAGGGCAACTTTAGGCGGACAGCACTGGGATTAATGATGCGCTCAATAGCAAAAGGCCCCACGAACCGAGGTGCCAACTTTTTAGACTCTACCCGGAGGGGTAAGTCCTTAGCCTGAAGCCAAACCTTTTGGCCCGGGGAGTAGACAGGGGCAGGACAACGGTGACAATTGGCTTGACCCTCCATTCTCTGGGAAGCCTTCAATAAGGAGGCCTTCGAGCGCTTCCAGATCCTTTCACATCTCTCAAGGAAGGTCTGAAGAGACGGGGTGGCAATCTCCCGTTCTTGGGAGGGGAACATGGGAGGCTGGTATCCCAGAGAGCACTGAAATGGAGAGAGTCCAGTAGAGGCATTAGACAATGAATTGTGCGCATACTCGACCCATGGGAGAAGGCTGCTCCAGGCGGAAGGATTCTCAGAGGTCATACATCGTAAAAAGGAGTCCAGAGATTGGTTTGTTCGCGCCGTTTGGCCATTAGACTGTGGATGAAACCCAGAGGTTAAACTGACAGTAGCTCCCAGAGCGGTACAAAAATTTTTCCAAATCTCGGACGTGAATTGTGGTCCCCGATCTGACACAATGTCTGCAGGTATCCCATGGAGCCGGAAAACGTGGTTCACCAGCAGATCCGCCGTCTCTCTGGCTGTGGGCAATTTGTCTAGAGGAACAAAATGAGCGGCCTTGGAAAACCGGTCGACAATGGTCAGAATGGCCGTTTTACCTTGTGAAGGGGGAAGTCCAGTGACAAAATCCACAGCGATATGGGACCAGGGTCGATGAGGGATTGGAAGTGGTTGAAGGAGCCCCGAACTCGGCCGATTAGAGGTCTTGTTGGTGGCGCAGACGGAACAAGCGGCCACAAACTCCTTGGTATCCGTTCCAGGGTCGGCCACCAGAATCTTTGTTTCAGGACCTCCATAGTCCGAGCAGTCCCAGGATGGCAGGCCAACCATGAAGAATGTGCCCAAAGCAGAACCTGAGGACAAACAGGATCAGGAACAAACAGACGGTTAGTAGGACTGTTACCTGGATCGGGATGTTGTTCTTGGGCCCGACGAACCACGGATTCGATCTCCCAGGTGAGTGAAGCCACAATACAAGTTCCAGGCAGGATGGCCTCAGGTTTGCTTGGGGATTCCTGGGAGGAGAACTGACGGGACAGAGCGTCAGGCTTGACATTTCTGGACCCAGGCCGATAAGTGATGGAAAAATTGAAGCGGCCGAAAAATAACGTCCAGCGGGCCTGCCGGGCGTTCAATCTCTTGGCCGATCGGATGTACTCCAAGTTCCGGTGGTCGGTCCAAACAATGAATGGCTGCTCGGCACCCTCTAGCCAGTGACGCCATTCTTCCAAAGCTAGCTTTACGGCTAGCAGTTTCCGATTGCCAACGTCGTAATTTCTCTCGGCCGGGGACAGTCGACGAGAGAAGAAGGCACAGGGGTGCAACTTTTCCACTTTTATGCAGATGACACACAGTTCTACTTTCCTATAAAGCCTAGGTCCACAGACATTTTTTGCACTCTGTCCTGTCTTGCTGAAATCAGAACTTGGATGTCCAGAAACTTCCTGCAGTTAAATGACACAAAATCAGACATCATCTTGATTACCTTCCATGGACGCAGTAGTATTAATGACTTCTCTTCTAGTCTGGGTGCCTTATCTAACAATGTTCGTAAAGAAGCCCACAAATTAAAAGTTATCTTTGACTCTGACCTGTCCTTTGATTGTCAGGTGATTAAAGTATTGCAGTCCTGTTTTGCTCAGATGAGACAGCTAACTAAGATCAGGTCATTCCTTTCCCCAGCAGACTTGCTAAAGGTCATACATGCTTTCATCTCCTCCAGACTTGACTATTGCAGTGCACTTTATTCCAGCATCATCAGGCGCAACATTCAAAGACTGCAGCTAGTACAGAATGCTGCTGCCAGGCTTTAACACGCACCAAGAGGAGTGATCACATTACATCTATCCTTTCTGTCCTTCACTGGTTGCCTGTGAGTTTTAGAATTGGTTTTAAGGTTCTGCTGCTTGTTTTCAAAGCCTTGAACAGCCTGGCTCCCATCTATATCTATGATCTACTGACTCTGTATAAGCCAGAGCGATGCTTGAGATCCTCTGACAGGGGCCTACTCATGGTTCCAAAATCAAGACTTGCTACCAAAGACAACAAGTCTTGATTTTGCTGTCCGGTTCCCTCAGCTATGGAACTCCCTGTCTGAGGGTCTTAGACAAGTTAATTCGGTATCCTCTTTCAAATCTCTTCTTAAAATTCACTTTTATTGTTCAGCTTTTTTAAGCTGATGTTCTGTTGTTTTTATTCTTCTTATTTACTTTTTATTTATTCATTCATTCTGTTTATATATTTATGAATTTATTTTTATGTTCTGTATTTCATTTGCCATTAATTATTGTTGTTTTTAATGTAAAATACTTTGCTTTGAAAAGTGCTATACAAATAAAGTTATTATTATTATTATTATTATTATTATTATTATTATTATTGTTGTTGTTGTTGTTGTTATTACATTATCTTCTCTGTGAGCTCCTGTCAGACATGGAGGGGGTCTCTGTGAATTTCCTCCTCTCAGGGTTCAGTCACTGTTCTCACATGTTAACACAGAAACAGTTTGGAGGTCTGTTTCTGGATGCTGCTGGAATATAAAACTCCAAATCAAACCAAAGCCAGAAAATGCACAAAGGTCAAGAAAGCACAACTATTCTATAGTCACATACTGTCAGCTTGACTAAAATACATCTAAATAGTTCTCCATGTTCCCAGAATGGAGAGAAACCATTTAGTTGTTCCATATTTATTCTAATGTGACCTGATTTGATCTGACAATGATATGAAAAATTGGAAGTGATCTTTCATCAAACATTTCTCTACAGTGTCAACAATCTCACTGGTTCAACTCAACTTTGGCAGCAAACAACTTCTAAAAAGTTTCTCTAGTTCCGCCCACTGATATTCCACTCAGCCAATAAGATCATTTCTGTGTACAAACCAGAAATGTCTGAGGAAATCAAACCACAGTGTGACTGATGAATGTACTGCAGTGGAACAACATTGTTCATCTGCTGTGTGTCTGGGTTCAGTATCTCCAAAGTCATGTTGCTTCACTTCTTTTTGTTTTTGTCTCTCTTCTTAGGTGAGTTTATGAACAGATGAATTTCTCTTCAAACCTGATGAGTTAATGTTCACAGCTGAAAAGACATTATATTCTGTCTTTGCCATCAAATTCACAAAGTCACATTCTCCACTGTCTTCTCCTCTCAGCCTCATGGACAATGTGAGTCTGATGGCTTCATTTTCTCTGCTTTTTCCAGGACTAATAGCTGAAGACACAATCTCTCCTGTACAAGATGAAGTCCGTGGAACAGAAGGACAATCTGTCACACTCTCATGTAACTATCAGACAGACAGAAGTTATGCTATCCTTTACTGGTACAAGCATCATTCTGACCTTCAGGCTCCTCAGTTTATACTCTGGAAATGGGGAAAAGGGGACTCAGGTGAACATATTCCTGATAATCGATATGGATCCCAAACATCACCTACATCAACTACATTGACCATCACAGAGCTAACCCTGGCAGACACAGCTCTCTACTACTGTGCTGTAGACACACAGTGATACAAAGTGTAGCAGAGGCTGTACAAAAACCTGAACACAGATATGAGACTCCTGTTCAAAGAGGAGGGAAGTGGTATTCAGAGCACAGCTTCATATCAGATGGATTGTTCTAATTCCTGTTTTATCACAGTCACTGTGGTTACAGCTGCTAATTGTGGCATGACGAGGGAAGTGCAGGTGAATTTGAAACTCCTGTTGTCAATAACGTCACCTAGGGTAGGCCTAGGATCCTGCACAAGGCAGACACACGTTTGTTTTACCACATTAAGTATGTTTCTGTTAAAGTAAGGAGCTCTCTGAAGGTCTCTAATATGCTTTGTGAATATGAGCCTTGGTGCATGTGGAGGAGTGCTCCAAGAAACAGGTAGGGGAGGGAACACGCTCTCCACACTGCCTCATAATAAACACTGTGGGAGGATTGACAGGAGCAGAAGATCAGTGATGCCTCCAGAAGAGATGCTGCAGAGTATTTGAGGGTAACAGGATCACCCACACCAAATCAAAGCATTGTATTCATGTTTTAAACAATGAAAATTAGTCCAACCTACAGCAGCTTATTGCACAAGAAAATGTTTTTTTATTGTTACTTACTTGTTGCCATGTTCTTGTCATCCTGCTCCTCTTCATCTTCATCAGTGATGAATCCAGCCATCATTTACCATCAGACACATCATTCCAGTGACCTCATCTGATGATATCTGTTGTTGTCAATAGTACATATTCTGTCACACATCCAAGATCCAACTACAAAGGGGAAGAGAAGACAACACAGACTTGACATTAAGTCCAACAGAGATACTGTCATGGCTCTTTGAAATGTTATTTTTACAAATAAATAAAATATGAATCCATTGAAGACTGAGCTTCATATGTTGTTAAATTTCAACATGAAGACATCATTGAAGCAACTTGTAACTTTGACATATGATGACAACATATAGACGTCTATCCACATCAGTTTATGTGGTCCTTATGTTGTCTGACACCATATGAAGTTTATGCATTTAGTCACTTTATTATACAGAACCCAAATAAACTATGAACAACATCTGAGGTTTCCAAACTTCTGTCTGATTTGACACGAGTTGAATCACATGTCAAAGGATCAGCTTTTATAGGAGCAGCCAGTAATAAAAGTGTCACATTCAGAAAGACTGCTTGAGTTGTCCTTTCTTACATCAGCTGGAGTCAGAGCATCAGATTGTTTCCTTACAGAGAAGGAAATCATTTCTCAAGAGGGACATCACTTTGACAACTTCTCCTCCTTCTCCTTATGCATTAGTAGGAAGTGTTGGGTTTTATAAGCAATGACTAGAAAAAATCAAATTAAGACTCTGGAAAGTGATTTAAAAGCAGAATAGAAGAGGTTCATGTGTTTGGGACTAAAGTTCATGTGTGGTTTTGGTGTTGAGAACATCCAGTGATATGAGAGGAGGAACATGTTGAGGGAGGAGCAACACTGTCAAAGAGCAGAACACAAAAGGACTCCCACTGTTACATGCATTCAGTATGGAAACCAAACATACCAGATAGTGTGTGGAAGATGCTGTCACTGCATTACTGGCTCATGTTTCCTTTGCTTGTCATGACACTAAAAGGTAGGTTAAAGCAGGAAGAAGAAATGTCTTTAAAGGATCTGTTTGCTAGAAATCACTGGAACAGAAACTCACTTTAATATGGCCTTTAACAACATTTATGTCTTCATTTAGGTGTCAACTGTCAACAACTGACCGCAGTGAACGATGAAGAGTCCAGTTTAGAAGGCAACACTGTGACTCTGACCTACAAATACTCTGAACAAGCTACTGGTAGTGACTATTTCTTCTGGTATCGACAACATCCAGGAAAACGTCCAGAGTTCCTCATCTTTCACTTTGGAACACAAAATAAAACAGAAGCTGGACTGTCTGTTACAGTGAGTGGTGATAAAACCCAAGTCCACATGAAGATCTTCTCTCTTGCAGTGACAGACTCTGCTGTGTACTACTGTGCTGTGAAGCCCACAGTGACAGGAAACAGCAAAACTCTGTACAAAAACCTTTGGAGCAAAGACAACAGAAAACTCCACAACATCCACTAGAGGGAGACACTCTCTGTTACACATTGATGATTCTTTACCATCATCTCCATCTTCAACTTCTCTGTGAGCTCCTGTCAGACATGGAGGGGGTCTCTGTGAATTTCCTCCTCTCAGGTTTCACTCATTGTTCTCACATGTTAACACAGAGACAGTTTGGAGAAATAAGTGTTTCTGGATCCTGCTGGACTATAATCCTCAAAATCAAACCATAGCTAGAAAACACACAAAGACCAAAAAAGTACAACTATTCTACTGTCAGATATTGTTGTCAGTATGACAGACAAATATCAGTTGTTCTTCATTTTCCCAGAGCAGAGAGAAACCCTTTAGATGGTCCAGCTTCATTCTAGTGTGACCTGATTTGGTCTAACAATGATATGAAGAATTATAAGTGATCTTTCAAACATTTCTGTACAGCACCAACAATCTCACTGGTTCAACTCAAGCTTGGCAGCAAACAGCTTCTAAAAAGCTTCTCTGGTTCCACCCACTGATGTTCCAATCAGATCATTTCTGTGTACAGAACAGACATGTTCAAACCACAGTGTGACTGATGAATATGCTGCAGTGCAAGAACATAGTTCATCTGCTGTGTGTCTGACTTTAACAACTCCAAAGACATGTTGCTTCACCTCTTCTTCCTCCTTTTTCTCATTAAAGGTGAGTTTAAGATCAGGGATCAGAGTTTGCTTTGACCTGCTGAACTAATCACATATACAGACTGTATTTCATTATGTTTATTCTTTGTTGATCTAATAGAATGAAAATAAAGTTTTCATAATCTTAATCATAATCATTGTGAATAATGTCCACAGAGTAACACTGTACAGGTGACATTCTCCACTGTCTTCTCCTCTCAGCCTCATGGACAATGTGAGTCTGATGGTTTCAGTTTGTCTGCTTTTTCCAGGACTAATAGCTGAAGTCACAATCTCTCCTGTACAAGATGAAGTCAGTGGAACAGAAGGACAACCTGTCACACTCTCATGTAACTATCAGACACCCAGTGATGATGATTATGTTTACCTTTACTGGTACAATCATCATTCTGACCTTCATGCTCCTCAGTTTATACTCAGGAAAGGAGGAAAAACAAACACAAATGAATATATTCCCAATAAACGATATGGATCCCAAACATCACCTACATCAACTACATTGACCATCACAGAGCTAACCCTGGCAGACACAGCTCTCTACTACTGTGCTGTAGACACACAGTGATACAAAGTGTAGCAGAGGCTGTACAAAAACCTGAACACAGATATGAGACTCCTGATCAAAGAGGAGGGAGGTGGTATTCAGAGCACAGCTTCATATCAGATGGATTGTTCTAATTCCTGTTTTATCACAGTCACTGTGGTTACAGCTGCTAAAGAAACACTGTGGGAGGATTGACAGGAGCAGCAGATCAGTGATGCCTCCAGAAGAGATGCTGCAGAGTATTAGAGGGGAACAAGTTCACCCACATCAAAACATCCAAAGTGTATTTTTGGTTCAGACACTGAAAATGATGTGCGCTTGATAACAATTTATCGAACTACAACAACGTGTAATGGAATACAATGTATTTTAATTGTTCCTGTCTGTTTCAGAATTTCTGTTGTTACTTTGATGATTAGAGAGGTCATAATCTCTCTATCATTAATAGTCACAAGTAATAAATAAAGTTACTGCAGTTGTACTAAAATGTGTCCAATCACATCTTCTTCCTCTTATGGATCCTGCTCCTGTGATGCTGACTGTATTTAATAAACTCAGAGGAAAGATTCCTACAAACAACTGGAAGCAACAGATAAACTTCAGTTCTCGTTATCGTTTTAAGGACTGTGTGTCGCTTCACTGAACTAAAGTTTCCAACAGCAGCAGCCTTGAAGGACCAGCAGCTTGTTGGAGGATTGTTCTGTTTCTAACCATCAGGACTAACACAGTCATGTTTCTGTGATTTCTCTGCTCATAGAACAGCAGGTTGAAAACAGCTGCAACTTTCCTCCACATGGACGACCCAGTTTGATGACAGAACTCACTTCAAGTTGTTCAGTGATGAAACAACACAGTTCTGTAGAACATCCAGTGATATGAGAGGAGGAACATGTTGAGGGAGGAGCAACACTGTCAAAGAGCAGAACACAAAAGGACTCCCACTGTCACATGCATTCAGTATGGAAACCAAACATACCAGATAGTGTGTGGAAGATGCTGTCACTGTATTACTGGCTCATGTTTCCTTTGGTTGTCATGACACTAAAAGGTAGGTTAAAAAAGAAAGAAGAAAAGGATCTCCTTGCGAGAAGTCAACTGCTGACATTTTATGATGGTCTTTAACAACATTTATATCTTCATTTAGGTATTAACTGTCAACAACTGACTGCAGTGAAGGATGAAGAGTCCAGTTTAGAAGGCAGCACTGTGACTCTGACCTACAAATACTCTAAAACTATAGATGCTACTGATTATTTCTTCTGGTATCGACAACATCCAGGAAAACCTCCAGAGTTCCTCATCCTTATCTATGGAACACAAAATAAAACAGAAGCTGGACTGACTGTTACAGTGAGTGGTGATAAAAACCAAGTCAACATGAAGATCTCCTCAGCTGCAGTGACAGACTCTGCTGTGTACTACTGTGCTGTGAGGCCCACAGTGACAGGAAACAACAAAACTCTGTACAAAAACCTTTGGAGAAAAGACAAAACAAAACTCCACAACATCCACTAGAGGGAGACACACTCTCTTACTCCACTATGATCTGAGTCTTTACCATCATCTCCATCTTTATCTTCTCTGTTAGCTCCAGTCAGACATGGAGTGAGTCTCTGTGAACTGTCTCCTCTGAGGTTTCAGTCATTGTTCTCACATGTTAACACAGAAACAGTTTGGTGCTTAACTGTAAAACCCTTTGAGTCACTGGATGTCATGTCGGACTGTATAAACAAGACTTGAGCTCAGCATCCATATAAGTTTTACTTCACTGTAACTGTTTTACATGACCATAAAATTTTCCCAACCTTTAATTCTGAGAGAAGACTCAAACGTTTGTAGCATCACTTTGTCAGTGATCTGCTGGAAATACATCAGAGCTGTGATGAGGTGATAATACAACACACAAACAGAGTCTTTAAATTGAGCCAAAGCCAGAAAATGCACCAAGATCAAAAAAGAACAACTCTACAGTCAAATATTATCATTGAGCTTTGAGTTTGCTCATCATTGGATCACACTCATTTCTTCAGTAGAAATATTTCCAGAGTATGAATGAAACAAGTCCAAATAGCTCTCCATGTTCCCAGAAAAGAGAGAAACCCTGTAGATGGTCAAGCTTCCCGCTTTGGTCCACCCTCAATAAAGGGTTTTCTCTGGTCCAATCTTCTGATGCTCAACTTAGCCTCTGTGTGCAGAATTGAGATGTTGGAGGAAATCAAACCAGAGTGGTCCTGTTGCCTTTTACTGGTACGAACATCATTCGGACTTTCATACCCTAAAAAGAGAAGGGTGCTCATGACATCTGTTGTTTCAAGTAGTACATATTCTGTTCCCCATCGTAACTCCAACGGCAACAAGGAAGGAAAGACAGTACAAACTTGACATTCAGTCCAACAGAGACATTGTAATGGCTTTTGGAAATTTCCTTTCTGCAAATAAATGGAATGTGAATCCACTGACAAAATGATGACACTAGTGTCATTATTTTGATTCTTTGGTCAGTGTTTATTTAAAGCAGGGGTGCTCAATCCTGGTCCTCGAGAGCCCCTATCCAGCAGGTTTTAGTTGTTTCCCTCTTCCAACACACCTGATTTAAATGATCAGGATCGTTATCAGGCTTCTGCAGAGCTTGATGATGAGCTCATCATTTGAATCAGGTGTGTTGGAAGAGGGAAACATCTAAAACATGCTGGATAGGGGCTCTCGAGGACCAGGATTGAGCACCCCTGATTTAAAGCATATGTGTTGGTATACTTGGAAAGGCAGAATATGCCTCATATGCTGTTAAATTTCAACATGAACACAGCAAGGAGGCAACATCTGGCTTTTTACATGTAATAGAAATATACAAACCCCCGATGAACACCACTTTTTGAGGTCTACAAATGAGTCCTTATCACTGTCTTTACATTCACTGATCTGAGAGACCTCCAAAGTTCATGGGGGCCCAATGTCACTCTCATAAGATTATTATTAGGTTTTTCCATATTCAAGGGCCAACATTTAAACAGGTGTCCTCTGCTGGAGACATTTGATCATTTGGCTCAGCTTCAGGGTAAATCTCTGAATGTCATTTATCCTATTTTCTTTGTTGATTGGATCTTTCAATTCTAAACAGAAAAATATTAACCTCTGAGGGCCATAGGGTTCCATCCTGGGACGTCTTTACTTTAACATATACATGCTTCTGCTTGATGATGTTGTCAAAAAATACTCGTATGCAGACGACACACAGTTGTACATGTTACTCTCCTCCAAAGATCTGAAGAAATTGAATAAATGAGATCAGCAGCAGAGACAAACACTCTGTTAGTCAGAGCTGTGAGAGGAAGGAGGAAAGGATGGAGGGAGGAGCTAAACTGGGACTCAAGTACACAAAAGACACAAACTTTCACAGTGGAGTTTGATCCTACAAACACACACATTGTCTTCATCTTCAACATGCTGTCAGTCAACTTCAGTGTGTTTGTCACTTTGTTTGTGCTCACAATAAGAGGTAGGTGACATATTTAACATGAACAGAGTTTCACTGAGAAAAACTAGTAGATCACAAAGTTCCATCTATTCTACATGGAATAAAACTCTTTACAGCTGCTGATTGATCTCCTTTAATCAATCATGTTTATTGATTCATGTCTTACTCTACATGTTGTGTTCTTGTCCAGAGTGTAAAGGAGAAGATAAAGTGATGCAGCCACCAGGAGATGTCATTGCTGCTGAAGGACACACAGTTACACTGGAATGTACTTTTGAGTCCAGTTATGCAACAGCACAACTTAGTTTGTTTTGGTACAAAAAAGAAGTGAATGGTTCCCCAAAGTACATGATGAAAAGTTACTCAAAGACTGTGGATAAAGCTCCTGAGATTAATGAAGACAGATTTCATATTGGAATCCAAGATAAGTCCTTTCCTCTGAAGATCCAGAAGCTTCAACTGTCTGACTCTGCTGTGTACTACTGTGCTCTGCAGCCCACAGTGACAGGAAACAACAAAACTCTGTACAAAAACCTTTGGAGCAAAGACAACAGAAAACTCCACAACATCCACTAGAGGGAGACACACTTTGTTAAAGCTCTGATTTATAAGTTGTTGGACTGATGATGAAGACAACAGAGAAATGAAGCAGTAAAGATCAGAGACAGAGACAGAGCTGCTGTGGAAACACAAAACTATTTGATCGGCTGAGCTGAAGTGAAAAAAAATGATGTCAAGAGGTAATGGCCCCGCCCACTGAACTTCAGCTCATCCACTCACATTATTTCTTCCTCATTGTTCTGCAGTGGAACAACATTGTTCATCTGCTGTGTGTCTGACTTTAATAACTCCAAAAACATGTTCATTTACCTCTTTTTGTTTTCATCTCTCTTTAAAGGTGAGTTTAAGATCAGGGATCAGAGTTTGCTTTGACCTGCTGAACTAATCAGATATACAGACTGTATTTTACTACTTTTTTGTTTGTTACTCTGAGAGAATGAACATTAAGTTCTGATCATCTTGTAAGTTTCACTGACAGAGTTACACAGTTGATTTCATTGTGAATGTCCACAGAGTGACACTGTACAGGTGACATTCTCCACTGTCTTCTCCTCTCAGCCTCATGGACAATGTGAGTCTAATGGCTTCATTTTCTCTACTTTTTCCAGGACTAATAGCTGAAGACACAATCTCTCCTGTACAAGATGAAGTCAGTGGAACAGAAGGACAATCTGTCACACTCTCATGTAACTATCAGACACCAAGTGTTTATGCTAACCTTTTCTGGTACAAACATCAATCTGACCTTCAGGCTCCTCAGTTTATACTCTCGAAATGGGGAAAAGGGTTCTCAGATGAACATATCCCTAATAAACGATATGGATCCCAAACATCACCTACATCAACTACATTGACCATCACAGAGCTAACCCTGGCAGACACAGCTCTCTACTACTGTGCTGTAGACACACAGTGATACAAAGTGTGGCAGAGGCTGTACAAAAACCTGAACACAGATATGAGACTCCTGTTCAAAGAGGAGGGAAGTGGTATTCAGAGCACAGCTTCATATCAGATGGATTGTTCTAATTCCTGTTTTATCACAGTCACTGTGGTTACAGCTGCGAATTGTGGCATGACGAGGGAAGTGCAGGTGAATTTGAAACTACTGTTGTCAATAACGTCACCTAGGGTAGGCCTAGGATCCTGCACAAGGCAGACACACGTTTGTTTTACCACATTAAGTATGTTGCTGTTAAAGTAAGGAGCTCTCTTAAAAGAAGATTTGGAATATGAGCTTTGGTGCATGTGGAGGAGTGCTCCAAGAAACAGGTAGGGGAGGGAACACGCTCTCCACACTGCCTCATAATAAACACTGTGGGAGGATTGACAGGAGCAGCAGATCAGTGATGCCTCCAGAAGAGATGCTGTGGAGTATTTGAGGGAACAAGTTCACTAACACCAAATCAAAACATTGTATTCATGTTTTAAACAATGAAAATTAAGTCCAAACTACAGCAGCTTA
>JAMOIN010000109.1:0-15659 GCA_024666655.1 Dascyllus trimaculatus
AAGACACTGGTAAGAGACGGACAGGTGAGACAGGTGATGAACAGACAGGTGAGAAGACACTGGTAAGAGACAGACAGGTGAGACAGACAGTAGGACACAGGTGAGGAACAGACAGGTGAGACGACACTGGTAAGAGACAGACAGGTGAGACACTGGTAAGAGACAGACAGGTGAGACAGGAGGGAGACAGGTGAGACACTGGTAAGAGACAGACAGGTAGGAAGACACTGGTAAGAGACGGACAGGTGAGACAGGTGAGGAACAGACAGGTGAGACGACACTGGTAAGAGACAGACAGGTGAGACAGGAGGGAGACAGGTGAGACACTGGTAAGAGACAGACAGGTAGGAAAACACTGGTAAGAGACGGACAGGTGAGACAGGTGAGGAATAGACAGGTGAGACGACACTGGTAAGAGACAGACAGGTGAGACACTGGTAAGAGACAGACAGGTGAGACAGGAGGGAGACAGGTGAGACACTGGTAAGAGACAGACAGGTAAGAAGACACTGGTAAGAGACGGACAGGTGAGACACTGGTAAGGGACAGACAGGTGAGACAGGTGAGGAACAGACAGGTGAGACACTGGTAAGGGACAGACTGGTGAGACAGGTGAGGAACAGACAGGTGAGACACTGGTAAGAGACAGACAGGTGAGACAGGTGAGGAACAGACAGGTGAGACACTGGTAAGAGACAGACAGGTGAGACAGGTGAGGAACAGACAGGTGAGACACTGGTAAGGGACAGACAGGTGAGACAGGTGAGGAACAGACAGGTGAGACACTGGTAAGGGACAGACTGGTGAGACAGGTGAGGAACAGACAGGTGAGACGACACTGGTAAGAGACGGACAGGTGAGACAGGTGAGGAACGGACAGGTGAGACACTGGTAAGTGACAGACAGGTGAGACAGGTGAGGAACAGACAGGTGAGACGAAACTGGTAAGAGACAGACAGGTGAGACAGGTGAGGAACAGACAGGTGAGACACTGGTAAGGGACAGACAGGTGAGACAGGTGAGGAAAAGACAGGTGAGACGACACTGGTAAGAGACAGACAGGTGAGACAGGTGAGGAACAGACAGGTAGGTGACAGAACACAGTGAGGTGGAGGTGCTGGTGGATCGGACCCACCTGACGGAGCGGTCGTCGCTCCCGGTGACGGCAACCGGCTGTTTGGGGTGCAGGTCGAGCGCCCACAGCTCGCCCTCGCTGTGACCCTGCATCAGCAGAACCGGTTTGTCCCGGTCTCGGACCATCACCTCGAAGATCTCGCTGTCCTGAGTCCCGGCCAGAATCCGGTCGGCCTTCCAGCAGACGCTGCGGATGGACAGACCTGAAACAGAGGAGCACACGGTGAAACACCTGAGCGGCTGCAGGTGTGTCGGCAGGTGAAACAGCGACGGTACCTTTGTATCCCTGCTCGGCCTCTCTCAGGTCGATCTTGGTGATGGGTTTGAAGTCGACGTCCCACAGTCGGATGCAGCCGTCTCGGCCCCCGGTGGCGAACCCTTCCTCACAGGAGTGCATGCTGAAGATCCCTGCCTGGAAATACATTTCCCATCAGGCTCTGCTCTGAACACTGAGACACTTAAACTTCATGTACATGTTAACTTCACGTCTTTTACTTCTTCACTTCTCTAAACTGGAATTTAAATGTTTTTCCAACCGTAACAGAGCAGACATAAAGCTCATGGTACCCCGTGGGCCGCCTGCACCGTCCTGATCAGAGTGATTCCTCTCCAGACGTAGACGTCTCCGTTCAGAGCTCCAGAGTACGTCAGCTCGTCTTTGGCTGCAGAGACACACAGGATGGTCTGGAGGTCGCCGGTCTTCCCAAAGATTCCTCTCTTCGGAGTCAGAGCGTTTCCACACAGAGTCCAGAACTGCAGAAACACAACAGCAACATCGTCATCGCATCATAGATCACACATAACTCCACCCTCTGACTGGGCTAGATGTTCCTCCATGCTGGATGTATCTCCAGCTACTAGATGTTCCTCCATGTTGGATGTATCTCCAGCTACTAGCTGTTCCTCCATGCTGTATGTATCTCCAGCTACTAGGTGTTCCTTCATGCTGGATGTATCTCCAGCTACTAGATGTTCCTCCATGCTGTATGTATCTCCAGCTACTAGGTGTTCCTTCATGCTGGATGTATCTCCAGCTACTAGATGTTCCTCCATGCTGGATGTATCTCCAGCTACTAGATGTTCCTCCATGCTGGATGTATCTCCAGCTACTAGATGTTCCTCCATGCTGGATGTATCTCCAGCTACTAGATGTTCCTCCATGCTGGATGTATCTCCAGCTACTAGATGTTCCTCCATGCTGGATGTATCTCCAGCTACTAGATGTTCCTCTATGCTGGATGTATCTCCAGCTACTAGATGTTCCTCTATGCTGGATGTATCTCCAGCTACTAGATGTTCCTCCATGATGGATGTATCTCCAGCTACTAGATGTTCCTCGACGATGGATGTATCTCCAGCTACTAGATGTTCCTCCATGCTGGATGTATCTACAGTTACTAGATGTTCCTCTATGCTGAATGTATCTCCAGCTACTAGATGTTCCTCCATGATGGATGTATCTCCAGCTACTAGATGTTCCACCATGTTGGATGTATCTCCAGCTACTAGATGTTCCTCCATGTTGGATGTATCTCCAGCTACTAGATGTTCCTCCATGCTGGATGTATCTCCAGCTACTAGATGTTCCTCCATGCTGGATGTATCTCCAGCTACTAGATGTTCCTCCATGCTGGATGTATCTCCAGCTACTAGATGTTCCTCCATGCTGGATGTATCTCCAGCTACTAGATGTTCCTCCATGCTGGATGTATCTCCAGCTACTAGATGTTCCTCCATGTTGGATGTATCTCCAGCTACTAGATGTTCCACCATGCTGGATGTATCTCCAGCTACTAGATGTTCCTCCATGTTGGATGTATCTCCAGCTACTAGATGTTCCTCCATGCTGGATGTATCTCCAGCTACTAGATGTTCCTCTATGCTGGATGTATCTCCAGCTACTAGATGTTCCTCTATGCTGGATGTATCTCCAGCTACTAGATGTTCCTCCATGATGGATGTATCTCCAGCTACTAGATGTTCCTCCACGATGGATGTATCTCCAGCTACTAGATGTTCCTCCATGCTGGATGTATCTCCAGCTACTAGATGTTCCTCCATGCTGGATGTATCTCCAGCTACTAGATGTTCCTCCATGCTGGATGTATCTCCAGCTACTAGATGTTCCTCCACGATGGATGTATCTACAGTTACTAGATGTTCCTCCATGCTGGATGTATCTACAGTTACTAGATGTTCCTCTATGCTGAATGTATCTCCAGCTACTAGATGTTCCTCCATGATGGATGTATCTCCAGCTACTAGATGTTCCACCATGTTGGATGTATCTCCAGCTACTAGATGTTCCTCCATGCTGGATGTATCTCCAGCTACTAGATGTTCCTCCATGCTGGATGTATCTCCAGCTACTAGATGTTCCTCCATGCTGGATGTATCTACAGTTACTAGATGTTCCTCTATGCTGAATGTATCTCCAGCTACTAGATGTTCCTCCATGATGGATGTATCTCCAGCTACTAGATGTTCCACCATGTTGGATGTATCTCCAGCTACTAGATGTTCCTCCACGATGGATGTATCTCCAGCTACTAGATGTTCCTCCACGATGGATGTATCTCCAGCTACTAGATGTTCCTCCATGCTGGATGTATCTCCAGCTACTAGATGTTCCTCCATGCTGGATGTATCTCCAGCTACTAGATGTTCCTCCATGCTGGATGTATCTCCAGCTACTAGATGTTCCTCCATGCTGGATGTATCTTCAGCTACTGTCTCCTCTGTTCTCTGGTTCTGATGCTGCATTCATTCATTGATCCAGGAGGCTGGATTCTCCTCTCTGCTCTTATATCTGAACCATCATTGATCCAACAAAGCTGTCATCAAACCATCACACTGATCAGTACCTCAGCAGGTAAAAGGTGATGGGTGACATCAAAGGTCATGTGACACTGGGGGCGGGTCTCACCTTGATGTGTTTGACTCCACAGCTGACCAGCCGGCTGGACTGGAAGGGATCCCAGCAGACGTCAAAGATCTGAGTGGAAACAGAGAGTGAGATGCTGCTGCTGGTTCAGATACCTGCACAGGTGAGTGAATCAACAGTCCTACTCTGTCCGAGTGTCCGGTTGCCGTGGCGAGGACTCGTCCTCTTCTCCAGTCCCAAACACACACCGTGTTCTTGGCGTCCAGGCCGACTGAGGCCAGTCGCTACGGCAACAGAAAACAGAAAACAGACATGCAGGGTCCAGTTAGTTTCCCAGGTGTAGCTCCGCCCACCAGCAACACACTTCCTGATTTGACCATGTTCTTTGCTCGCTGTGTCTCACCTGTCCGTCAGAGTCGAAGGCCAGACAGGCGACTCCGTGGGTGTGAACGTCCCTCAGGATGGACACCGTCTGCATGGCGTAGGTGTCCCAGATACAGATGAACGGGTCCTTCCCCACCTGACCGGTAGCCACCTGGATCTTATCTGGATGGATGGCCAGGCTGACAGGTAGACAGGTAGACAGGTAATAAACAGACAGACAGGTAGACAGGTAATAAACAGACAGACAGGTAGACAGGTAATAAACAGACAGACAGGTGCTTCAGGCTGAGCCTCCATGATAATTAACAGTAATACATCTTCCTGCCACCAGAGGCAGCACTGAGCATGCTCAGACCCCTGCCTGTGATTGGTCTATCAGTCTGAACCAGCAGAAACTGTCACACTAACTGCTGTGTCATCACTGTGACCTCATCAGTCAGGGTGACCTCACAGTGACAGCTGCTGACACAGCTGTGTGCAGCGCTGTGATTGGCTGACAGACAGCTGTGTCCGACACACACCAACGAACACACACACGCATGTTGTATGTTCAGCAACACGCCTCAGGCTTCCTGAAGGTCCGGTGTTGTTCTGTTGGTGTCGTTGTTTACTAATAAACAAAGACTGTTTGGACCCACATCTGTTCGCTTCCATTCAGAGTGACCAGAACCAGACCAGAACCAGACCAGAACCAGAACCAGAACCAGACCAGAACCAGAACCAGAACCAGAACCAGACCAGAACCAGAACCAGACCAGAACCAGACCAGAACCAGACAGAGTCTCTGTGGAGCTCTGGACTGTCTTCTCCTCAGACAGACCAGGTGTTCTACTTCGGTCCACCGTGGACCAGCAGACGCTCAGATCCTGGTTCTACTGGTTGAACAGTTCCAGGAGTCTCTGATCAGCTGACTGGTTGATGGACCAGGTGATACCTGAGCTTTAAAGGTGATGTTGACCCGTTGCTCCTCCTCCTCTGTAGCTACGTCAGCTGATTGGTCCTTTACTGGTTTTAAACAGTGAACTGGTTCTTTACTGGGAGGACTGGAGGCAGCAGACTGAACTGGGTCACTCAGAGACCTGCAGCAACATCAGTCAGCTGCTGTGGTCCAGCGGTTCCCAACCTGAGGGTCGAGGCCCTCTGAAGGGTCGTCAGATAGATGTGAAGGGTCAGATTCCTGAGTGGATCTGAGTCCCAGACCTGTGGTTTACTTTCTGTTCATGAAGACCTCAGACTCTTAGAAGCTTCCACCTCGGACTCATCGATTATCGGTTGGTGAATAACTGATAACTAATCGATCACAGACGTTACGCCGTCTCTTGTTTGGATTTAATCCGACGCCTTCATAACAATATTTTGCTGCCTGTCCAAGCCCCGCCCACTCACCTGATGATGTCATCATTGTGTCCCAGGTAGAACTTCTGGGTGTGTTCCCGGGTGTTGTAGACCACGCCCACGCCGGCTACGAAGTACACCACCTCCTTCCCGGCCGTGTAGAACAGGTTGTTCCGGCACTGATGCCCTCGGTACCCGTGGATCCACTCCAGCCTCAGCTGGCAGCGCGGCGCCGTTTTATCCGACATGGCGGCTCAGAGTCCAGTCGGTCTGCTGCCGCTAACGCTGCTGGGAGCTGTAGTCCACCACTGTAGTCCCTTTAACAGTGCAACATCCAACTACAATTCCCATAATTCCAGACTGCAGCCTCGGTGCTGCTAGCTAACGTTAGCCGAGTCGCACAAACGGAGCAGGAAGTTCATGGAGCCGCTTCAGGAAGTGAGCATGGTGGAGACGAGATACTGGTCTACGAGATCCAGCTTAACACAAACTGTCTGGAAGCTACGGACACAAAATAAATAGGAATAAAATCATCTAATCCACTGGGAATGAAGCGTGAAACCACACCGGTCTGTCTCTATGTGATAAAAGCGTTTCACAGAACAGGATTTAATTATTTAAACTAGTTTTCAGACAGATGCAGGTCACATGAACATTACAGAACATCTTTAGAAAGAGTCTGCTGTTTATTAATAATTAATACGTAAATTATTATTATTAATATTATTATCCTTATTATTATTATATTATTATCATCAATTATTATCCTTATTATCCTTATTATTATTATTATTATTATTAATATACATCAAATTTCAGATTTTACAGATTTTATCATCCAGTCAAATTTTAGATTTCAGTTAATAACAGCAGACTTCTAAATGACTGGTGGGTTAAAGACAGACCCACTAGCGGAGGTCCTCAGACCAGGACCCTGCTGGTCTCAGACCAGGACCCTGCTGGTCTCAGACCAGGACCCTGCTGGTCTCAGACCACCTTCGGTTCTCTGAGTTCACATGTTTCTGACCCGGTTTTTAATCTGCTGGAGTTCTGGATCAGGTTTGACTGCAGATCTGTGATTGAAGCTTAAAGCTCTGATCACAGCCTAATCAATTCAATCATTGATTATTCTAACTGAAATATCGGAGCCGGATTTTCTGACCGGGTCCGCAGATAAGACGAGACGGTACCGATCGGTGACGGGAACCTTCCAGGAACGTTTTCAGAACCAGGACCCTCCCAGCGGAGCCCGGTGCTGTGGCTCGGGTCGGTTCGGAGGGTCGGGCTGCTGCCTCCAGCCCGTTAACGGAGGTCCGGTAATAGAATAACGGGTTTATCTCCAGCACCGGAGGACGGAGGCTGAACCTCAGAAATCCCTCCGCGTCTCTTTGAGCCTGAAATCCGGAGATTACGGCGCAGATTTGCGGTCGGCGCTCCGCACCCACAACCGGACAAACACACCCGAACCGTCCGGCACCGACCAGCTGCTGCGGCACGCCGGTGGACACACACCGTCTGCGGCTCCGCGGCTCTCAAACCGCCCGGAGAACCCCGAAAAACGGTGCAGGAAAGACGGAACATTAACGGAACCAGGTTCACCGATAGGGTCAAGATGGCGGCCGTGAAAGCAGCAGTTCCTCCGGGGACCTTCACAATAAAACTGCTGCTGTGCGTTAACGTTCACAAACCAGCTTCAACCTCTTCGCTTGTCACATTAACCAGATGTGCAAATCTTCTTCATTATCAGAATAAAGTCTACATAAATGTTTTATTGTGAAAATCCATGGAAATCATTTTAAGAAAGACCAAAACTAAAAGTTAGTTGTTCCCTTGTAGCGCCATAGAATTGCAATGAGTGCTATTTTGATAACTGGCTGTCTGTGCACAGGGACCATAGATGAAAAGCTAGAAAATCAGCTAAGCTAATAATTTAGAACCACTCATTTTTTAATAGCAAACCTATTAGTACTATTTTGAAGGTCAGGATCACCACTTCCTGCTTCCTTCGCAATCACTCCCGCGCGCTTGTTGCCTCTGTCAGAGCGGCTGCGCAGACTGAGCTGTGCAGCCGCGGTGCACGCTGGGAGCTGTAGTGTTTATCTGCTGCAGGGCTCCTCTGACAATCAGAGATGTTAAAAAGGTCAAACTGGACGAACCGTTTCCATCAGCGGCACCAAGCAGTGGGATGAAGCTAACTAGCTCAGAAGCTATCAGCTGCTAACTGTCTTCCAGCTAATGCAGTGGATGAATGGTTGAAATAAACAGCTAAAAGCAGTGTGCCAGGCTGAGTAGCCAAAAGTGATGGTTAAATTAATAAATTAAATGTTTAGCTAGCAAGCTAACAGCATAACTAGTTAATGAGGAAAACTACAGATATGTAGCTAACAAGCTAACAGCCAGCAGCTACTAATCACTGGGCTGTTTAATGGAGGCAGGAACCGTCTAAACGTTACACTGAGTGAAGTTCTCTCTGGTTTGAAGCTTGTTGGAAACATTCACAATGATTTAAGCTGCAAAGTTCTTCCTGCTGGTGTGAAGCTCACCTGAGAGGACAGGTGAGGTCAGCTAATGCAGCTCACCTGTCCTGTTTAGTGTCATTAGTGTATTGATTCTCCTGGTCTTCCTTCCTTTCAGTCAGTTCCTGATAAGTCGCAGCTCGCCACTCCGCTGTTTGTTGTTCAGGTGAAGGTGTGTCTCAGGTGTTCTAGTAAAAGATGAACAGTTTCTCTGACTGTCACCTGGTTGCTGATCTCATCCCAGCCCAGCCAACAGCAGCTGGTTCATCCCAGACACTCTAATGTGACATGTTATAGCTTTAAGCTCTTCACCTGTGAAGAAGACGAGGACAGGAAGTGTAAAGTTTAAAAGCTTTAATGACATCGCACAGATCGGACAGAGAGCTTTAGAGTCTACAGGTGCAGGTTCATACATGAGGAAAGCTTTATGGTCTAACTTCAGTTTAAATATTCAGCCTTCAGCAGCGTCTTCTTCATTCCTATAGATGCAGTTCTGATTGTGCAGTAAGATGGCGTTAACTTCCATACATGTTCAGTACAATAGATATACAGTGACGGAGCAACACGAGTATCAAAGAGCAGAAAATCTGAGCGACGGCAAGCAAGCGACCTTCATGGGTCTGCAGGACCACTTCCTGTCTGCAGGACCAATCAGCGAGTGTTTCCTGTACACGGCGAGCTTCACCTCCAGCGGAGAACTAAAGACGACTGAGAAAGGTTTAAAAAACGAGAGTTTTAGTTTCAGGTGAGTTTTCAGGCGGCGCTCTGAGGAAGCATGCAAGTGGACGTTTCTACATCATACACCTCCTCAAAGGTGATTGGCTGATTTCAACCAACACAAAACGGTTGCCGAGCAGCAGAAGTAAAAAAAATGATACAAAAATAAAAGTAGAAATAATAACAAAGTAAATGCACTGTTGGTCCAATTTCTCAACGGCAGGAGAACGCAGGTCGTCTCTGAAGAGAGCTGGTAGAAAAACACAAAAAGAAACAACCAATGAAACGTGTGGTCACCGATGATGTCACAGACGAGCTGTGATGTAACGAATCGACGCTTGTCTGAGCAGGTTCTGTTGTGATGTCACAGCGTTCACCGTCCACAAAGCAACACCAGAGAAAACCCAACCAACGTCAGAGCAGTTTGATGACGGAGGACCAACCAGCCGGTTTCCACGACGATGAACCGCTGTGACATCGCAACGTTTGACCCGGGCTGTCACATGACCGACCACACGGCCTGACATCATGAAACACGTTTACATAACACGCCAAGTCACTCTGCGTGTCGTCGTAGAGGCTGAACTCGGCTGTTTCACGTGTCATTTTCAAATGACACGTGAAATGTTTCCACCTCGTCCTGTGATGTCACGATGACATGATGTCACGATGACACGTTAACCACGAACAGATAATAAAAATCAGGAAAAAACAAACTGCATCAAGAAAAAACATAAAAAACAATCTAATGATGCACTTTGGTGAAACTGTTACAGCTTTCAGCTCCTCGCTTGAACTTTCTCAGCCGTCAGCTTTTTCATTGGCTGTTCAGTAGTGACGTCAGAGTGATGTCACCACCAGGTGTGCTTTTTTCTACATTTGAAAATCCACTCTGGTAAAAATCTTCAATTTCCAGTGAAATCATTTTAAAGGTGAACTTGTGTTTCATGTTTGTGGAGCCTCACTGACGGCTGGTTGTTAAACAGGAAGTCGCGGCTGAGAAAGTTCTGACCGGTTCCTGTTGGACCAGAACCGCCGGTCGACCCGCGAGAAGCTGAAAGCAGCTGAAACAGACGCTCTGAAGCAGGTTCCAGTTCTGAGGTTCCAGCCGAGATGAGACATTTAGAAAGAAGCAAAATGTTTCAGAGCGTCGTTTCACCAAAGCGCTCAGTCTGACGTTCTGCTGACGTTCTACTGCTTCTTCTTGCTGAACAGGCTGAAGCGTTTCTCCTTGTCCTTCTCTTTGTCCTTCTCTCTCTTGCCGGGACTCGACTCGCTGCTGAGCGTGACGGCGGCCGGCAGCGTCTGAGCGCGCCCGGAGGCCGGCGTGCCGGGGCGGCTGCCCTGGACGTCGGTGGCGTTCAGGATGGCCTGGATCCAGGTGCTCATCTCCTCCTGCAGGGCGACAGCAGCGACAGTCAGCGACTCCAAGTCTAACAAGCTTCTGCAGCAGACGATCTTAGACAAACTCTTTCTGTGGCTTCTCATTTCTAATGTTTAAACTGGTAAAGCTGTGCAGCTCATGGAGGCCGCTGACCTGCAGCGCCACCGTGTGGCCACACAGCAAAGACCTGTTTGGGCTCAGATCAACATGAGCAGGAATATTTGGTGAAGTTCTTTTCAGATGTTTTTACCAAAAGTGGATCAGAGCAGCTGGACGGCAGCCGTCTGCTCTGATCCTAGACTCAGGTTCTGTCATGGACCTGGACCTGGACTCAGAGCCTCCCAGCTGCTGGATGAAGAAACGTTCAGACCAGAGACCCGACGGTGGATCAGAGCCGGTTCTGATCAACGGATCCGAGCCTCTGATCTGATGTTTCTGTCGCAGCAGCTGAGAACAAAAACTCCTCTGACTGTCTGAACTCGGCCGGAGCGTCTGGAAGGTTCTAGATCTGCCGACGTTCCACCACTTCAGATAAACACAGCCTTTCATCCAATCACACGCTGCCTAGTCCAGATCTGGTCGATCCCAAACATTGGGCAGATATTTGATGTATGACATCACAGATCGCTGCTCCTTGATTGGCCGTCACACTCTTGGGGTCAAATCAGGTCAAGCTGCTGTTTCATCCAGTGAATTATGAATTAACCTCCACCAGGGGGCGCTACCATGACAACAAGTCAAACACACTCGGTACCGGAGACGTCGTTCAGCCTCCAGAGTTCAAATGTGATTCTATCTGGATTTGAATCAGAGGAAAGAGTCAGACTCACCTCATCTTTGGCTTGGAACAGGAACTCGTTTCCATCAGCGACCCTGAAACAGATCAACAGTCAGCATCACGTTCATCCAGAGCTCCTCTTTCAAACTCCTGCTGCAGGAAGCAGGACAGCCGGTCTGTCTGGACCAGAACCGGCCTCCACAGTCTACGTCCAACGAGTCCATCAGCATCTAAACATGGACCCTGGTCTGGTCCAACTTCAGCCCTTCAGGTTTTACTGATGTTAGACTCAACAGCTGGAGACGTGTTTCAGTGGAACCACGGATCCATCCAGAGATCTACAGGGTCAGGACCTGCATGGAGACTCTGGACCAGCCTGGTGGGAGGTTTCTTTTATTTTGAAGGTCCAGTGCTGGGTCCGTTCGTTCTGATCTGATGGATCCGTTCTGTCTGTTCTCACCTTCATGGCTGCTGGTTTGATTTATGGAGAAACTGAACCTTTAACGGATTCACAGCTCAGACGTTTGTTGAGGACGTCATAGAAACCGGTCCTCCTGAGACGTTGGACCTACTCTAGGTTTAGTTCCAGGTAACAGGTAAACTGAACAGACTCCTCCCCCGGTTCACCTACCGGAGCTTGAAGACGTGTTTCTTCTTCTTGTAGTCCGACGCCACGTCACAGGCGGCGTCCTTCAGGCTGATTGGTGGCTCGTTGTGGTACGGGACGCCCTGATTGGCCGCCTTGCTGTCCTTGTAGAAGCCCATTTCCTGGTTGTTGATGACACAGTACACATTGTGCCACGACCTGCCAATCACAGAGCAGCAGGGTCACATGATCTGACAGCAGGGCGGAGGGGGGGGGAGGCATCCTGTTCAGCAGGTTACCTGTTGGACGCCTTCTTGTTAGGCCCCTCCCACTCGTGTTTGCGGTGCAGCAGCCCCTCAAGCTGCGACGCCGTTTCCTGGTTCTTGGTCGGCAGCGTCGATGATTGGCTGCTCTTACTCTTCCTGCCGGAGGTGGGCGAGGGGGCGGGGCTCGGCTCCTTGGAGCTCCGCTCAGCGACGCCGTTCACCAAACCGCCGCCGTCCACGCCGTCCTGGACGAGTCCGGGAGCACAGACAGATCAATACCAGTCAATACCAATCAATACCAATCAATACCAACATGAGCAGCTGAAGGAGAACCAGCCCCGAGGCTCTGATCCTAGACTCAGGTTCTGTCATGGACCTGGACTTGGAGCCTCCCAGCTGCTGGATGAAGAAACGTTCAGACCAGAGACCCGACGGTGGATCAGAGCCGGTTCTGATCAACAGATCCGAGGCTCTGATCTGATGTTTCTGTCGCAGCAGCTGAGAACAAAACCTCCTTTGACTCTCTGACCTCGGCTGAACTGCAGGCAGTGCTTTTAAATTAAACATGGAGGCAGACCAACACCTGCAGGACCACAGGAGTCCAGAGCTCCAACACCTGAGGAGCTTCAGGGTTCAAGTCTCCATAAAATGAAGGTGTTGATCTTTTTCCTGGACTCCATCTTTCTGTGTCCGAGTCCTCTGTCCGCCATGTTGTCCTGTTTCCATGGAGACGCAGGACTTCATGTTGCAGCGGAATCAGAACGTTTCATTAAACACAAACCATCGATGCTCAGACGCTCAGTGGACCCGGTCTGACTGGTCCCAGAGACCCGATCAGACCTGATCAGGGACCCATCAGAGACCTGATCAGACCCGATCAGAGACCTGATCAGACCCGATCAGACCTGATCAGGGACCCATCAGAGACCCGATCAGATCCCGATCAGACCCGATCAGACCCAATCAGACCTGATCAGGGACCCATCAGAGACCCGATCAGACCCGATCAGACCCGATCAGACCCAATCAGACCTGATCAGGGACCCATCAGAGACCCGATCAGACCCGATCAGAGAACGGGGGATCTGTAAGTCTGGACTCAGTGCTGGTTCTGTGAGTACTGACCCGAGGAGAGTCCTGGTCCGATGGGAGTCCGTTCTGGGTGACGGCAGAGCTGCAGAGACACAGACTGAAATGAGTTCTGACTGTTGAATGAGGCTCCGCCCACCACCTGCTGCTGACCGGAGCTCTCACCTGTGCTGCTGGACCTCCTCCTGATGGACCACCGGGTCTGGAGACGGAGGCTTCCTCCTCCGCTCCTCCTCCTCCTGCTGCCTCCTCACCTCCAGCAGCTCCAGCTGCAACACACACACACCTTCATCATCATCATCACCATCACCACCTTCATCACCACCATCATCATCACCATCATCACCTTCATCATCATCACCTTCATCATCACCATCATCGTCATCATCATCACCACCATCATCATCACCATCATCACCATCATCATCACCTTCATCATCATCACCTTCATCATCACCATCATCATCATCATCATTATCACCATCATCATCATCACCTTCATCATCATCACCTTCATCACCATCATCATCATCACCTTCATCATCATCATCATTATCACCATCATCACCATCATCATCATCACCTTCATCATCATCATCACCTTCATCATCATCACCATCATCATCATCACCTTCATCACCATCATCATCACCTTCATAAACACCATCATCATCATCACCATCATCTTCATCATCACCTTCATCATCACCATCATCTTCATCATCACCACCATCATCATCTTCATCATCATCACCATCATCTTCATCACCATCACCACCATCATCATCATCATCATCTTCATCATCATCTTCATCATCATCTTCATCATCACCATCATCTTCATCATCACCACCACCACCATCATCATCATCACCATCATCGTCACCATCACCTTCATCATCACCACCATCATCATCTTCATCATCATCACCATCATCTTCATCACCATCACCACCATCATCATCATCACCTTCATCATCACCATCATCTTCATCATCACCCTCATCACCTTCATCATCGTCACCATCATCATCACCTTCATCACCAGCTTCATCATCACCATCACCTTCATCATCACCATCACCTTCATCACCATCTTCATCATCACCATCATCTTCATCATCACCACCATCATCATCTTCATCATCACCATCATCATCGTCACCATCATCATCACCTTCATCATAACCATCATCATCACCATCATCTTCATCATCACCATCACCATCACCTTCATCATCACCATCACCTTCATCACCATCTTCATCATCACCATCATCTTCATCATCACCATCATCGTCACCATCATCATCACCATCATCATCGTCACCATCATCATCACCTTCATCATCACCTTCATCGTCACCATCATCATCACCTTCATCATCACCATCATCATCCTCACCGTTGTCAGCCTCTCCAGAGCAGAGAATCTCTCCTCCCAGGTGGCGGCCGACTTCTCGAAGGCCTCGTGTCGTTTGATGAGCTTCTCCACCTCGTCCACGCTCTGCCCCACCTCCCTGCTGGACAGGTAAGGCTCCTGGCCCAGCAGCCACGCCTCGGCCACACCTGCATCCCGCGAGAACTGGTGCACCTCCAGGACTGAGGGGGAGGAGGGAGGAAGGTCAGAGACATGCTGAAGGACACGCCTTCCCAAAAGGTACAGCCGCACAGGTGTGGGTGCAGGTGTGTTTAGTAAATCTGCAGGTGTGTCCTGTGTGTTTACAGGTGTGTCCAGTGTGTTTACAGGTGTGTCCTGTGTGTTTACAGGTGTGTCCTGTGTGTTTACAGGTGTGTCCTGTGTGTTTACAGGTGTGTCTACAGGTGTGTCAAGTGTGTCTACAGGTGTGTCCAGTGTGTCTACAGGTGTGTCCTGTGTGTCTACAGGTGTGTCCAGTGTGTCTACAGGTGTGTCCTGTGTGTTTACAGGTGTGTCCAGTGTGTTTACAGGTGTGTCCAGTGTGTTTACAGGTGTGTCCTGTGTGTTTACAGGTGTGTCCTGTGTGTCTACAGGTGTGTCCAGTGTGTCTACAGGTGTGTCCTGTGTGTTTACAGGTGTGTCCAGTGTGTTTACAGGTGTGTCCTGTGTGTTTACAGGTGTGTCCTGTGTGTCTACAGGTGTGTCCTGTGTGTCTACAGGTGTGTCAAGTGTGTCTACAGGTGTGTCCAGTGTGTCTACAGGTGTGTCCTGTGTGTTTACAGGTGTGTCCAGTGTGTCTACAGGTGTGTCCAGTGTGTCTACAGGTGTGTCCAGTGTGTTTACAGGTGTGTCCAGTGTGTTTACAGGTGTGTCCAGTGTGTCTACAGGTGTGTCCTGTGTGTCTACAGGTGTGTCCTGTGTGTTTACAGGTGTGTCCTGTGTGTTTACAGGTGTGTCCAGTGTGTCTACAGGTGTGTCCAGTGTGTCTACAGGTGTGTCCAGTGTGTTTACAGGTGTGTCCAGTGTGTTTACAGGTGTGTCCAGTGTGTCTACAGGTGTGTCCAGTGTGTCTACAGGTGTGTCCTGTGTGTTTACAGGTGTGTCCAGTGTGTCTACAGGTGTGTCCTGTGTGTTTACAGGTGTGTCCAGTGTGTCTACAGGTGTGT
>JAMOIN010000179.1:0-15649 GCA_024666655.1 Dascyllus trimaculatus
TGTTACTGTTTATGTTAATGTTATTATTGTTAGCATTATTGTTAGCATTATTGTTAGCATTATTGTTAGCATTAGCAGTGACTTCTGTATTGATGGAAGCAGCGCAGTACATTTACTGAACCTTTTCTCGGTGCTTTGAGGTTCCTTCACGTTCTGCAGGAAACACTAACGTTCTCCTTCACTACGTTTATCTGACGGCTTTATAATAGAACGGGTTCTTAAAATACAATAACACAGTTACAGGATAAATCAGCGTCTGGAAACCTTTATATAATATTTTTCATACTTTTTTATATTTTTAATTTTTTAAAAACATGTTTTTTTTATTTTTTAATATTTTTTTACTTTTAATTAAATTAATTTTTTATTTGATTTATATTGTAAATGCATTAAATAATTTATTTATACTACAATATAATAAACTGTATAAAATTAATACAATTTAACAAAATTTAATTCAGTGTTTTGTACTTATTTAGTCATTTTTTTATTTTGAAATTTTTTTTTTTTTATAAATTATCTGAAAAATTTGCAAAAAACACATGAAATAGATAAATAGAAATAATGAAGTCCCACAATTATAAATAATCCATCAGGAAAATAACAAAACCTCTCACAATAATAAGGAAATATAAGTTTTCATGTCATGTGAAAACAGGGATCAATAAACAGCAAAAACACAAGCATTTAAAACATGCATCATATCACACAAATACAGAATAAATGTCTAAGACTGGACTAGATTAAAACATTAGAGTCACATTTACTAACAGAAAGTAGTTCTAGCTGGTCTCAGGGGGAACCAGAACCTGGTTCAGGTGATTAGTCTGTCAGTGCGGGCTCTGGGCTCTGATTGGTCCGTCGGTGTGTTGCAGTTGTTCCTGTGAGGAAGGTTCACGCTCTGACCATCAGCTGGGCCGTCCCTCCCCAAGGAAGACACTACAGGTGAGTCTGTTTGGTTCAGCCAGTCATGGGGTTGGGTTGGTCTGCAGGTCTGCTCTGGTTGTTCAGTGTGTGTAGCTGCAGGCTGATCTACAGTGTGTGTGTGTGGGTGTGTGTGTGTGTGTGTGTGTGTGTGTCAGGGTGAAGCCTCTCCATTACATCTCCTGGCTGATTGGACATGAAGGCAGCGGCAGCATCCTGTCACTGCTCCGGAGGAAGTGAGTAGAATCCAGCATTCAGACCTGATCAAAGGCTGATGTCATACAACTTATATATAATACTATACTTATATATGGGGTTGTATAACATTATATAACACTATATAACATTACATGTGTGTGTTACTGTGTGTGTGTGTGCTCAGGTGTTGGGCTCTGGCTCTGTTTGGAGGAAACAGTGAAACAGGCTTCGATCAGAACACCACCTACTCCATCTTCTCCATCTCCATCACCCTCACTGACCAGGGATACCACAACTTCTACCAGGTACACACCTTCTACCAGCTACACACACCTTCTACCTGCTACACACACCTTCTACCATCTACACACACCTTCTACCTGCTACACACCTTCTACCAGCTACACACACCTTCTAGCTGTTACACACACCTTCTAGCTGTTACACACCTTCTACCAGCTACACACACCTTCTAGCTGTTACACACACCTTCTAGCTGTTACACACCTTCTACCTGCTACACAACTTCTACCAGGTATACACACCTTCTACCAGGTATACACACCTTCTACCTGCTACACACACCTTCTACCTGCTACACACCTTCTACCAGGTATACACACCTTCTACCAGCTACACACACCTTCTACCAGGTATACACACCTTCTACCAGCTACACACACCTTCTACCCACTACACACACCTTCTACCTGCTACACAACTTCTACCAGGTATACACACCTTCTACCAGGTATACACACCTTCTACAGGCTACACACCTTCTACCAGGTATACACACCTTCTGCATTGTAAATTGAACTGTTGTGTGTGCAGGTGGTCCACTTTGTGTTCCAGTACCTGAAGATGCTGCAGACTCTGGGTCCTCAGCAGAGGTGAGACTCACCTGTCTGAGGGTTTCTGCTGCACACGCTCCGTTACGCTGGGTTTCCTTTAGATGCATTCACCCTGTTTATCTGTTAGCATTAGCTCACACTCCTGTATTAAACCTGTTGTTTACTGTAAGAGGCTAGCTACTGCACACCTACATCATTAACGATGTAACTAATCCCAGATATATTTACCAATGAGGAAGAAGAAGGTCATGATGTCAGAGGATGACATCATAGATCAGCTGTATACCTGGCTGTTCCACCAGGTGGAGCCTCTTGCTGTTTAATACTGTAGAGACCAGAGGAGGTTCTGTAGATTTCTCCATCTTGCCAGCATGAGCTCTGGTTGGAGGTCATTAATGTCCACATTAGTCTTTGTCATGGTGCCCGTTGCTAGCTAAACTCCCACAATGCTCTCTGCTTCCAACATGGACTGTAGTCTGAGTGACGCCTCCTCTGGTCTCTACAGGATTAAGCAGTGAGGTACCTGCAGTCGGTCATCCAGTGTCATTTACAGGTGACATTAAAGTCATAAATACACCTGACCAGGACGTCAGTCAGAGCTGTTGGTGATCATCAAACGTAAATACAACATTATGAGCAGCTGAACAGGAAACCCAGCCGCTCCTTCATCTGGTCGACATGCTGAGTCTGTAAAAACTCCTGCTGTGTGTTTCAGGATCTATGAGGAGATTCAGAAGATAGAAGCCAACGAGTTCCACTATCAGGAGCAGGTACAGCAGAACCAGGCCGAGGAACGCTGAGGGTGAACTCATGTGTTCACAGGTCTGCAGTCAGAGGCTGGAGTCAGTCAGCTGTGAGGTTAAAGCAGCAGCAGTGACAGAGACAGACTGGACATTGTTTCAGTTTCAAGACTCGCTGCAGACACTTTAGCTTTGGAGAACTTTACCAGAACACGTAGCATGAAGTGGTTTAGATGAAATATCAGCAGGCTAAGCTGTCCTGATGGACCCACGTATCTCATGATTAGTTCAAGGACCAGCAGAACGCAGGAAAACCTGGTGGTTCTTCAGTTTGTAATGAATGCTGTTAAAGATCTTTAAAAACCAGCGTCTTGATCGTTTATCAGACGTTATTACAGACAGATGTTTACCTTTACTACAGTCCTTGAACTAACCTCCAGCAGGTGTCGGGGCTCAGAGGACTTTAATTAGTCATGAGTTTAACCTGGATCAGAACCTCCAACACGAGAAGTCATAAAACCCTCCAGTGTCTATGTGAGAGGTTTTAATCTGAGGGCAGTGATCAGGGTTTTGAACATGTGGAGGCTGGAGTCAGTCTGACCTCCGGTTCTGGTTCTGTCTCACAGACGGATCCCATCGAGTTTGTGGAGAACATCTGTGAGAACATGCAGCTGTTTCCCAAACCGGACTTCCTGACCGGAGACCAGCTCATGTTTGAGTACGACCCCCAGGTACCCAGAACCTGGTCCAGTACCTGGTCCAGACTCTGAACCAAACTGATCCAGTCTGTGCATTGTGAGTGTGACCCAGGTAGAGTCCAGTCTAACCTTGGTCCTGTGTTCTGTTGGTTCAGGTGATCGGTGCTGCTCTGGACCTGCTGACCCCGGACCGAGCCAACCTGCTGCTGCTGTCTCCGGAGAACGAAGGTCGCTGCCCCCTCAGAGAGAAGTGGTTCGGTACCAGCTACAGCATCGAAGGTACGACAGTCTGGACCTTCAGGTGTGGCTGAGAAACCTGCTGCAGGTCCAAACGGACTCACACAGAGACAGTAGAACCTTAGAGTTCTGGAGCCCTGATACCTGAGGTCCAGCAGGTTGACTGAGCTGACAGTTTATATTCAGAACCTGGAGTGAAATAATGACGACTGATGTTCAACAGTTTCAGTTGAATTCATCAGATGCAAACTCAGAGGAGATGATCAGCTGCTGGTGACAAACAGGTGATGATCTACCCCAGAAGGCCCACCTGTATAACCTCACCTGTGTCTACCTGTCAGATGTTCCAGACGACTGGACTCAGCGCTGGACAGGAGACTTGGAACTCAACCCTGAACTCCACCTTCCTGCTGAGAACAAGTTCATCGGTCAGTACGAGTCCACAGGTTATTGATCAGGACGATTTTTAACGGTTCTACTAACAGGCTGTTGGTACGACTGAGTTATCAGTTTCCAATCAAATAATTGATACAACCAATCAATTGAACATTCGTCCATGTGCTGATAAAACTTCTAACAGTCAACACTCAACATGAGGTGCAGGTAGTTCTGCTGTAGAGACCATGTCCAGGTAAACCCAGTACCGTCTGTCTGCAGAGGAGGCTGGTCCAGGACCTCTGTTAGACCGACAACATCTGAACGCTAGCAGAGCTGCTGATGAGGATCATGAGACTGTTTTCTGATTAATCGATTGTTGGTTTGATTAGTTGGCCGACGTCACTTGTTTGTCTCTGATCTTCTGTTTCAGCGACTGACTTCACTCTGAAGGCGTCCGACTGTCCCGACACGGAGTTTCCCGTCAGGATCGTGAACAGTGACCGAGGCTGTTTGTGGTACAAGAAGGACAACAAGTTCAAGATCCCTAAAGGTGAGTCCAGGTGTCAGACAGCTGCTCTGATTGGTCGAGCTGCAGCAGCATCATCAGCTGACAGGATGAAGGCCTTCAGGTCTGCAGCTGATTGTTTCATTAACACATCTGCTGGGTGTTCAGTCCAGAGGTTCAGAGAGACGTTGATTCTCC
The DNA here is from genome assembly GCA_024666655.1 of Dascyllus trimaculatus. Classification (NCBI taxonomy): domain Eukaryota; kingdom Metazoa; phylum Chordata; class Actinopteri; family Pomacentridae; genus Dascyllus; species Dascyllus trimaculatus. The sequence goes on from JAMOIN010000179.1 coordinate 4,733, forward strand.
TCATAATTATAAAAACAGAACTGAGCTGTTCGACCTGCAGCTACACTCTTCGGTCTGTAGTCTGTATTTGTCCAACAATCAGAACCAGATCAGAACCAGACCTGACTGGACTCTGTGGTGTGATCAGTTCTCATCTGAACCTGCAGGTGAAGCAGCTCCACCTGGTGGACGGTCTGAGTCATTACAACAGGAGAAACAACATCTGATCGATTACCAGAACTTTATTGATGAAGCTGCTCAGACTCAGTTTGACTGTTCCTCTGTCAGATCCTCTGTTTCATCTGCTGCTCTATAAACTCTCTGTGTGTTTCAGCCTACATTCGCTTCAACCTGATCTCACCGATGATCCAGAAGAGTCCTGAGAAGTAAGAGACTCACCTGAACGCCTGTCAGATGCTTTCAGATCTGGAGTCTGTCTGTTCTCCCTCTTAAAGAAACCTGTGAAGCCGTTTAAATGTTCAGTACCTGTGGTGAGAACAGACGGGGTAGTTTATGTCAGAATGGCTGAATGGATCCAGCAGAGGACACATTTATATTACTGGACCTTAAAAATGGAAATGTTTTCAGTCCAGGCCGGTCTACTGTCCCCATAAACGTCCTGTTAGTGTATTTCTATGGATGGATCCATGGTTCTACTGAAACACAGTCTCTGGTCCACATTTATAATAACTATTATCAGAGTGTAGAGATGACTGATGAAGGTTCTCCTCCTCCTCCTCCTCAGTCTGGTTCTGTTCGACCTCTTCGTCAACATTCTGGCCCACAACCTGGCAGAACCAGCGTACGAAGCCGACGTGGCCCAGCTGGAGTATAAACTGGTGGCCGGAGAACACGGACTGGTGGTCCGCCTGAAGGGCTTCAACCACAAACTACCAGTACGACACACAACAGACACAACACAGTATTGGATGTGTTTATATGTGATCGGTCAGTTAATGATTTAAAAACATAAGCCATCAGAGGAAGTCTAGAATGAAAGCAGGAAGTCTAGAATGAAAACAGGAAGTCTAGAATGAAAGCAGGAAGTCTAGAATGAAAACAGGAAGTCTAGAATGAAAGCAGGAAGTCTAGAATGAAAACAGGAAGTTTAGAATGAAATCAAGAAGACTAGAATGAAAACAGGAAGTCTAGAATGAAAGCAGGAAGTCTAGAATGAAAACAGGAAGTCTAGAATGAAAACAGGAAGTCGGGAATGAAAGCAGGAAGTCTAGAATGAAAGCAGGAAGTCTAGAATGAAAACAGGAAGTCTAGAATGAAAACATGAAGTCTAGAATGAAAGCAGGAAGTCTAGAATGAAAACAGGAAGTCTAGAATGAAAGCAGGAAGTCTAGAATGAAAGCAGGAAGTCTAGAATGAAAACAGGAAGTCTAGAATGAAAGCAGGAAGTCTAGAATAAAAACAGGAAGTCTAGAATGAAAGCAGGAAGTCTAGAATAAAAACAGGAAGTCTAGAATGAAAGCAGGAAGTCTAGAATGAAATCAGGAAGTCTAGAATGACATTTTTTTTTTTTTTTTTTTTTTGGTCAGTACTTGTCGATACTGACAAGTGTTTTATTAGTAACACAGACCTGGAGACAGAGCCAATAAGAAGCCGCTGTGAGCCTTGACAAGACTGACATTGTTCAGAAGGCATTTAAAGAGGAAGGGTTAGAATGAAGTCTAGAATGAAGCAGAGACCAGGACATGAACGTTCTCTGGATGGTGTTTTGTTCTTCCAGCTGCTGCTGAAGCTGATCGTGGATCAGTTGTCAGACTTCAGCTCTGAACTCGGAGTCTTCAACATGTTCTCAGAGCAGCTGAAGAAAACCTACTTCAACATCCTCATCAAACCCGACAGACTCGGCAAGTACGTCTTCGGTGCTCCTGAGAGCCAGAACCACATTATTCATCCATCAGACTTCTTCTCACATCATCTCTGTGAAGATCCTCAGTCCTCCAGGTCCTGACAATCCTTGTGGATTCAATCGTAGCATCTTTCTAGAAGACGTTCCACCTCTCGTCCAAGATGAGAGGTGGAACGTCTTCTAGAAACTCAACCAAATCCAGATGCTACTATTGAAACTGTGAGGATTCTCACATCTTCAAATCATTTCTGATCAAACTTCTCTGATCTGGATTGTTTCTTCCGTGAAATGTTTAAAGTGGCTTCTGAGAAAAAGTACTGAAGCCGTCATGAAAGGTTCCATCTTTGAGCTCGTTACCATAAAACTGATCACCAGAATTCAACCAGTGATGTTCTCTGAACCTCATGTAGCTGCAGGTCACAGTAATGCAGACCTAAACACACAGAAACCTTTCATACGGGACACCTGGAGAGTCACCTGATTGATCAGGGTTGACAGGTAGAACGACTAAAGCTTAGCTACTGTTAAATAGTCTGATCCACGCAGAGTTCTGGAGTTTAAAATGATTCTACTGATATAACGAAGGAAATTACTTTCTTAGTACGAGCATACTTTTAATTTTTTGCTTTAATAGTTGTACGATATTGCAAACAACCTGTTGACAGTGTCTCAACAGGCTACATAAATAAATTACTCAGACTGTAGAGTAAAACGGGATTCCAGCTGCTGAAGACTGAAACTCTCCGACTCCATCTGATGTCAGATTTCTGCTGTTTGAGTCTCTGTGTGTTTGCTGATGCTACGCTATGCTACGTTACGCTACGCTAACACAGCTGTGGTCTTCCCTCAGAGACGTCCGCCTGCTGATCCTGGAACACTGCCGCTGGTCCGTCATCCAGAAGTATCAGGCCGTGACCCGCGGACTCACCGTCCACGACCTCATGAGCTTCGTGACGGGGCTGAAGGCAGAGCTTTACGTGGAGGGGCTGGTGCAGGGAAACTTCAGCAGCACGGTGAGACACCTGCAGAACACCTGGACCCATCCTACCTGAGCAACCAGCTGCATGAGGATCACGGTCATCATACACCCGATGACCCTGATCTTCCACCTGCTGCTGCTACACTCAGAACTGATTTAACGTTTCAGTGATCAGTTTTACATCACAAACACTAAACATACCTGAACACCTCTAAAACACACCTGAGCACACCTGAACACACTTACAACACACTTAAAATACACCTGAGCACACCTAAAACATGCCTGAACACACCTGAAGAAGGTTTGCTGTTTTATTCTGTTTGTTATTTTCATGCCTGTTCTTTTGTTTTCTTTCCTTTAATGAGTCGTTTTGATATTTTTATCATTTCACTTCGTACCAGGACTGAGGGCCGACAACCGTCTAAATCTGCTTTTTCCAGATTTTCCTACAGCAGAGTTTAAAGTAAAACACACCAAAGTCTAACAGTCAGCTGCTGTTATGTCTGAGCTTTAATCAGTTATTGATCAGACAGATCATCAGTTTGAAACTCATCAGCTCAGAAAGCAGCAGATTTACTGAACCAGACTCTGAAGTACAGCAAACAGTCACCGTCACTCTGGAGTCAGCTGGTCGACTAGTTTTACTGTTTATTAAGAAACTCAGAACCAAACGGCTTTTTATTATCAGGAAAGTTCCACGAAATAATCTGTAAATGAAAGCATCAATATTCATCTCCGTTCAGAAGAAAAGCAAAGAGAAATAAAGACAAACACATGATGTTCCTCTGAGCTCAGAGTCTGAAGCTGTGCTGATGTTTTCCTCCAACAGGAGTCCAAAGAGTTTCTGCACTACTTCACTGAGTGAGTACTCATTCATTCATTCATTTATTCATTCACTCATTCATTCATTCACTCATTCATTTATTCATTCACTAATTCACTCATTCATTCACTCATTCATTCATTCATTCACTCACATTTCATCTGGTCATACAGAGCCACTCCGAGGTAAACCTGAGCATTTAAACCTTCATGTTCTCTTGGGTTCAGTTAATCCTCTGAACTGATTTAATTCTGGATTCACGTTTTAAAAAGACGAGTCTGTTAAAACGAGGAAACCATTGAATGATAAAAGCTCAACATCTGCCCTGATGTGAAACAGCAGAATGTTCAAACCTGTAACTGACAGACTTTTATTGTGATGTGAGCAGGAAGCTGCAGTTCCAGCCGCTGACTGCAGAGGTCCCCGTTCTGTTCCGGGTGGTCGAGCTGCCGCAGAAACATCATCTCTGTAAAGTCAAATCTCTCAACAAAGGAGACGCAAACTCAGAGGTCACCGTCTACTACCAGGTACGACCACGGACTCACCTGACCAGGTCTGCTGTAATCAGCTGCTCCCGCTTTTATTTTGAAGGACCAGGTCAGCTTTAATCAGCTGCTACTGCTTTTATTTTGAAGGACCAGGTCAGCTTTAATCAGCTGCTCCTGCTTTTATTTTGAAGGAGCAGGTCTCTCACCAGTATTCAGATAAACAGACAAGCATGAAGTTCTAGTTTTGGTCCTGAACATCAAACCTTCTGTCTTTACCTGAACACTGATCGGTTTGTTGTCTGTCGCTACATGTAGAGGAACATACGTGTTCAGCTGTAGAGGAGCTTCATGTTCCTCTACATGTAGAGGAACATGAAGCTCCCGGAGGTCCAGCTGAAGGTCTGATGCTGGTGTTTGTGTTTCAGTCGGGCCTGAAGCAGCTCAGAGACCACGCCCTGATGGAGCTGCTGGTGGTGAGTTCAACCTTCTGGGTCCACCTGGTTTAAAGCCACCTGTCTGAGCTGCAGGTGTAACTGTGTGTTTGTGTTCAGATGCACATGGAGGAGCCCTGCTTCGACTTCCTCCGGACCAAAGAGACTCTGGGGTGAGTGTTGGTTTACCTGGACAGGTGAGACGGAGCCAGCTGCACCTGAGAAACAAGAATCTACTTGATATCTAGTGTGTTATTTATTGTCTTATTATAATCTAGACTAACTAACTAAAGTCACTTCACATGATCAAATCCAAACTATCAACTTTATATCACAGAGGAGCAGCAGCTTATCAATCAATCAGAGATCAATAAACACAATCAATCAATCAACTCTAATGAACTCTAATGAACTCTGATGAACTCTGATGAACTCCCATATTTGTAGTTTTTAAGATCAGACTTTTGGTTCCTCATGTTTCCATGGAAACAGGCTGCAGGTATGAGTCTGATGTTTCATGTTACCTGCAGGTACCAGGTGTATCCCACCTGCAGAAACACCTCGGGGGTTCTGGGATTCTCCGTCACCGTGGAGACTCAGGCCACTAAGTTCAGGTGAGTCCAGGTGAGTGTACCTGTGTGAGCCTACAGGTGGTGGTGCTCACTGACGGCGTCTCGTCTGCAGCTCTGAGTTCGTGGAGGTGAAGATCGAGGACTTCCTGCGGAGCTTCGGCGAGCGTCTGGCGGCGCTGAGCGAAGACGCCTTCAACACGCAGGTGACGGCGCTGATCAAGCTGAAGGAGTGTGAAGACGCTCACCTGGGGGAGGAGGTGGACCGCAACTGGTTCGAGGTGGTGACGCAGCAGTACGTGTTCGACCGGCTGCTCAAGGAGGTGACGCACAGCAGACACACAACAGACACACAACACAAAACACACAACACAAAACACACAACAGACACACAACACAAAACACACAACACAAAACACACAACAGACACACAACACAAAACACACAACACAAAACACACAACAGACACACAACACAAAACACACAACAGACACACAACACAAAACACACAACAGACACACAACAGATGCTGTGTTCTGGTTCTGATCCTGGTCCTGATCCTGGTCCTGGTCCTGGTCCTGGTTCTGTTGTGTAATCAGCTGTATTCTGATCCTGATCCTGGTCCTGGACCTGATCCTGGTCCTGGGCCTGATCCTGGTCCTGGTTCTGCTGTGTAATCGGCTGTGTTCTGATCCTGATCCTGATCCTGATCCTGGTCCTGGACCTGGTCCTGGTCCTGGTTCTGTTGTGTAATCAGCTGTATTCTGATCCTGATCCTGGTCCTGGACCTGGTCCTAGTCCTGGTCCTGGTCCTGGACCTGCTGTGTAACCGGCTGTGTTCTGGTTCTGCAGATCGAGGCTCTGAAGGCGTTCCGTCAGGAGGACCTGGTGTCGTGGTTCTTGGAGCACAGAACCAGCAGCAGGAAGCTCAGTGTTCACGTGAGTCTGTTCACTTCCTGCTTGTGTCAACACTTTGAAGCCGAATAAAGTTTATTCAAACGTGCGTCTGTGTTCAGGTGGTGGGTTTTGGCGTGGAGGAGAACGACCAGGTGGATCCGGGCGGCGCCGACAGCTCGTCCTGCTCAGCGTACGGCGAGGTGAGCGAGCTGAGCTTCCTGCCGGCGGAGACGCTAAAGGACGTGGCGCTGATCAGTGACATCAGAAGCTTCACCTCGACGCTGCCGCTGCACCCCTACCACAAGATCCTCAGCTAGGCCCCGCCCCCACCACAAGATCCTCAGCTAGGCCCCGCCCCACCACAAGATCCTCAGCTAGGCCCCGCCCCCACCACAAGATCCTCAGCTAGGCCCCGCCCCACCACAAGATCCTCAGCTAGACCCCGCCCCCACCACAAGATCCTCAGCTAGGCCCCGCCCCCACCACAAGATCCTCAGCTAGGCCCCGCCCCCACCACAAGATCCTCAGCTAGACCCCGCCCCTACCACAAGATCCTCAGCTAGGCCCCGCCCCCACCACAAGATCCTCAGCTAGGCCCCGCCCAAAGCACAAGATCCCCAGCCAGGCCCCGCCCCACCACAAGATCTTCAGCCAGGCCCCGCCCACAGCACAATATCCCAGATATGCCCCGCCCCTACTATAAGATCCTCAGCTAGGCCCCGCCCGCTGTAACACCACCTCCTTATTCGTTGTCCATCTGTAACCATGACAACAGTGACTGAGGATCCCATTGTTTTCTTCTCTGTGATTGGTTGATTAACGCTGCCTTCACTTGCTGTGGGAAACTGTAAATATGACGGTGAGCTTCTGAAAACTACAATCATGGCGGCTGGTGATTTATAAAGTCTGAACTCTTAACTGTGAAATGAGAATTCCCAGGAGCAGTGAAGGCAGCGTGATGACTCAGGGCTCTGCTTTAACGTGTTCATACTGTAACGTGTTGCAGGTCATACATGACGACATCAACACGTAGATAATCTGAGTTCAATGTTTCAGGTGGATTTTTCTGTTGGCAAGTAATAAAAGAGTTAAAGGGCTTTTCTAACATCTCCTTTAAATGTTTTATTTCCTGTTTCAGCTGCAACAAAGACAATTACAGCAAACATGAAAAACAACCTAAAGAGTTAATTAAAATAATTTCCTGAGAATCAAAATGATCCTTAAAATGATCCTTAAATGATCATTCCATCGTGTAGAACCGTTCTGACCAACCTCCTACCAACATGCTGATAGGAGCCCTAAAGTTTACCCAGAATGCACTTGTTAAAGTTTCCTCTGGTGAATGATCAGAAACCAGAAACACATCCAGGAACCACTGATGGTTTCTAGGACTCTATGTCAGACATTAGACTGTTCACACCATGAGACATCCCATAATACTGATGCTAAATGAGACTGAGCCTGCACTTGCTGCTCTTTCATCAACTCGTAAGTTATTTCAGAATCCCTCCTGAATGACTGAAATGTTTACTAAGTTAGCATGTTGTAGCTACATGTTCTGTTGGTCGGCTAACGCTACGCTAATGAAGGGAAGTTAAAACTAATGAGGATAAAGTGAAGCTAAGACTTTAGAATAAGCTCAGTTTGGACAAACACCTCAGCAAAATAGATACAAGCTGCAGAATGTTAGCTTTAGCTGAGCCAAAGGACATGTGGGATGCTAAGCTAGCATAGCCTAGCCTAGCCTAGCAAACATTTCAGACCTTTCTGGTGAATTCTGCTGGAAAACTTAACTTCAAAGGAAGAGCTGCACATTTTCACTCAGGCTCATCAAACTCGGTGTCATCCATCGGCTTTAAAGTGCAGTTACCCAGAATGTTTGCTGTATGCGCTCCCAACGACACCTGTGCAGGTAGAAGGCCACACTGACAAACAGGAAGTGGAAGAATCCAAGCAGATTTATAGACGGGGGAACTGGACTGTACTAAGTGGGGCGGAGTGTAGAGGGGTGTTTGTATTAAGAGTCAACCAATGTGGGTTTTCCTAGTGATCGTTAGTGATCAAGGAGACCGATGTGAGGTATTTGGAACTGATATATGATCAATGTTGGAGAAGAACACATAACTTTTGTTTATTCACGTTTGACAGATGTTAAAAGAGACTTTTATTTGTGACGTAGAAACAATCAAACACCAAACTGCTGATTGTCAGATCCTCTAACTGACCAACCCCGAGTTAAACGGTGTGTATTTTGCAGAATATATAGATAAACGTCTTTGATATGATTAGTTGTTTGTAAAATGAGACCAACAGTGTGTTAACTTGGACAACTAAAGAAAATAAGCAGCTTCTTTAATAGTAATTTGGACGTTTCTGTTATTAATGATCTATTTTCACACCTACATGTGAAAAACAGCCACAATAAACCAGAACATCCTCAGGTTCAGACTCACCAGCCTCCTCCAGACCCTTCAGGTCCTCTCTTGGTTGTTGCTGTTGTTCATTCAGCAGCCTGGATGGAAACAACCCAAACGATGTGAAGCAGGAACATCTGGAGATGTTTTAAAAGTCAACATGTGGAGATGCTCGGCGGTGCAGGTGGAGTCCTGGTTTCTGGGTTACTGTCAGGAGTTTCTGCAGCTCTGCTTCCTCCTGGTCCTTCACTCTGTCCCAGTCCGACATCAGCCCCTCCTGGTCCAGCAGCAGAACCTGATCCAGCAGCAGACCCTGGTCCACACTGGGAGAAGGAAGAAACATGGTGCCAGGAAGAACTGAGATGTACACTGTGACTGGTTCCGACTGGTTTTAACTGGTTTAAACCGATTTTAACCGGTTTTGACTGGTTTAAACTGGTTTAAACCTTGTTTTACTTGGCTAAAACTGGTTTTAACCGGTTGAAATGGCTTTTAACTGGTTCTAACCGGTTCAAACTGGTTAAAGCTGGTTCTAACCGGTTCTGACTGGTTTAAACCGGTTTTAACCGAACAAAACCGGTTAAAACCAGTTTAAACCAGTCAGAACCTGTTCAAACCTGGTTTTAACTGGTTTCAACTGGTTTTAACCTTCCTGAACCGTAAACTAATGGTGCGTAGAGCAGTATAAGCTGGCAAAGAATGGAGAAGGTTTTGAGAGGACGACTGCGAGGTAAACGGGAAGCAGATGAATCAACACCAAACCTCAGAACAAACAAAACGAAAACAAGAAAACATGATGAAGCAAATCTTCCCTCGTCTTCACCAGAACAACTGTGGCTCATGAAGACAGGCCACAGTGTGGTGTGTAGGGACGGTACCGAGGCCCGGTACTAAACCAGCCCCGGTGCTAAACCAGCCCCGGTGCTAAACCAGCCCCGGTACTAAACCAGCCCCGTACTAAACCAGCCCCGGTACTAAACCAGCCCCGGTGCTAAACCAGCCCCGGTGCTAAACCAGCCCCGGTACTAAACCAGCCCCGTACTAAACCAGCCCCGGTACTAAACCAGCCCCGGTACTAAACCAGCCCGGTACTAAACCAACCCCGGTACTAAACCAGCCCCAGTACTAAAGCCACTTCGAACTCTTTATCATGTTTCAGACGACATACTATACTATGACGTTTTCATCATGTTTAAGTCGACATACTATACTATGACGTTTTTACCACGTTTCAGAAGACATACTATCCTATGACGTTTTAATCATGTTTCAGACGACATACTGTACTATGACGTTTTTTATCATGTTTCAGACGACATACTATACTATGACGTTTTCATCATGTTTCAGACGACATACTATACTATGACGTTTTCATCATGTTTAAGTCGACATACTATCCTATGACGTTTTAATCATGTTTCAGACGACATACTATACTATGACGTTTTTTATCATGTTTCAGACGACATACTATACTATGACGTTTTTTATCATGTTTCAGACGACATACTATACTATGACGTTTTTTATCATGTTTCAGACGACATACTATCCTATGACGTTTTAATCATGTTTCAGACGACATACTATACTATGACGTTTTTATCATGTTTCAGACGACATACTATACTATGACGTTTTTACCACGTTTCAGACGACATACTATACTATGACGTTTTTATCATGTTTCAGACGACATACTATACTATGACGTTTTTATCATGTTTCAGACGACATACTATACTATGACGTTTTTTATCATGTTTCAGACGACATGCTATACTATGACGTTTTTTATCATGTTTCAGACGACATACTATATATGACGTTTTTATCATGTTTCAGACGACATACTATACTATGACGTTTTTATCATGTTTCAGACGACATACTATACTATGACGTTTTTTATCATGTTTCAGACGACATACTATACTATGACGTTTTTTATCATGTTTCAGACGACATACTATACTATGTGTTTTTTATCATGTTTCAGACGACATACTATACTATGACGTTTTTTATCATGTTTCAGACGACATACTATACTATGACGTTTTTTATCATGTTTCAGACGACATACTATACTATGACGTTTTTATCATGTTTCAAACGACATACTATACTATGACGTTTTTATCATGTTTCAGACGACATACTATACTATGACGTTTTTATGACGTTTCAGACGACATACTATACTATGACATTTTTTATCATGTTTCAGACGACATACTATACTATGACGTTTTTATGACGTTTCAGACGACATACTATACTATGACGTTTTTTATCATGTTTCAGACGACATACTATACTATGACATTTTTTATCATGTTTCAGACGACATACTATACTATGTCGTTTTTTATCACGTTTCAGACGACATACTATACTATGACGTTTTTTTATCATGTTTCAGACGACATACTATACTATGACGTTTTTATCACGTTTCAGACGA
>JAMOIN010000974.1:0-15626 GCA_024666655.1 Dascyllus trimaculatus
CTGGAAACAGCTTTAGCCTTCATATTTATCATATTTGAAAAGCATCTGACAGTGAAACATGTTTGTAAACATTGATTTTCAAAAAGTGCACTGTTGTTATTTGTAATGCTCTAAAACAGCTTTTCGCGGGCTGAAAATGCCACTTTTGCCACTCACTGTATGGAGTCAATTCCTTGACACAACGTGACTGGAAACAGCTTTTGCCTTCATATTTATCATATTTGAAGAGCATCATACAGTGAAGCATGTTTGTAAACATTGATTTTTAAAAACTGCAGTCTACCAGTTTCTCATGCTCTAAAACAGCTTTTCGAGGGCTGAAAATTCCACTTTTGCCACTCACTGTATGGAGTCAATTCCTTCATACAACGTGACTGGAAACTGCTTTTGCCTTCATATCTATCATATTTGAACAGCATCTGACAGTGAAACATGTTTGTAAACATTGACTTTGAAAAGCTGCAGTCTACCTGTTTCTCATGCTCTAAAACAGCTTTTCGCGGTCTGAAAATGCCACTTTTGCCACTCACTGTATGGAGTAAATTCCTTTATACAACATGACTGGAAACAGCTTTAGACTTCATATTTATCATATTTGAACAGCATCTGACAGTGAAACATGTTTGTAAACATTGATTTTCAAAAAGTGCACTGTTGCTATTTCTAATGCTCTAATACACCTTTTGCGGGCTGAAAATGCCACTTTTGCCATTTACTGTATGGAGTCAATTCCTTTATACAAAGTGACCTGAAAAAGCTTTTGCCTTCATATTTATCATATTTAAACAGCATCTGACATTGAAACATGTTTGTAAACATTGATTTTCAAATTGTAAACTGTTGCTATGTCTAATGCTCTAAAACATCTTTTCGCAGGCTGAAAATGCCACTTTTGCCACTCACTGTATGGAGTCAATTCCTTCATACAACGTGACTGGAAACAGCTTTTGCCTTCATATCTATCATATTTGAACAGCATCTGACAGTGAAACATGTTTGTAAACATTGATTTTCAAATTGTGCACTGTTGCTATGTCTAATGCTCTAAATCAGCTTTTCGCGGGCTGAAAATGCCACTTTGGCCACTCACTGTATGGAGTAAATTCCTTGATACAACGTGACTGGAAACAGCTTTAGCCTTCATATTTATCATATTTGAACAGCATCTGACAGTGAAACATGTTTGTAAACATTGATTTTAAAGTTGTGCACTGTTGCAATGTGTAATGCTCTAAAACAGCTTTTCGCGGGCTGAAAATGCCACTTTTGCCATTTACTGTATGGAGTCAATTACTTTATACAAAGTGACTGGAAAAAGCTTTTGCCTTCATATTTATCATATTTAAACAGCATCTGACAGTGAAACATGTTTGTAAACATTTATTCTCAAATTGTATACTGTTGCTATGTCTAATGCTCTAAAACAGCTTTTTGCGGGCTGAAAATGCCACTTTTGCCACTCACTATATGTAAACAATTCCTTGATACAATGTGACTGGAAACAGCTTTTGCCTTCATATTTATCATTTTTGAACAGCATCTGACAGTGAAACATGTTTGTAAACATTGATTTTGAAAAACTGCAGTCTACCTGTTTCTCATGCTCTAAAACAGCTTTTCGCGGGCTGAAAATGCCACTTTTGCCACTCACTGTATGGAGTCAATTCCTTGATACAACGTGACTGGAAACAGCTTTTGCCTTCATATTTATCATATTTGAAAAGCATCTGACAGTGAAACATGTTTGTAAACATTGATTTTCAAAAACTGCAGTCTACCTGTTTCTCATGCTCTAAAACAGCTTTTCGCGGGCTGAAAATGCCGCTTTTGCCACTTACTTTATGGTGTCAATTCCTTGACACAACGTGACTGGAAAAAGCTTTTGCCTTCATATATATCATATTTGAACAGCATCTGACAGTGAAACTTGTTTGTAAACATTGTTTTGAAAAACTCAGTCTAGCTGTCTCTCATGCTCTAAAACAGCTTTTCGCGGGCTGAAAATGCCACTTTTGCCACTCACCGTATGGAGTACATTACTTGACACAACGTGACTGGAAACAGCTTTTGCCTTCATATTTATCATATTTGAAAAGCATCTGACAGTGAAACATGTTTGTAAACATTGATTATCAAAAAGTGCACTGTTGTTATTTCTAATGCTCAAAAACAGCTTTTCGCGGGCTGAAAATGCCACTTTTGCCACTCACTGTATGGAGTCAATTCCTTGACACAACGTGACTGGAAACAGCTTTTGCCTTCATATTTATCATATTTGAACAGCATCTCACAGTGAGACATGTTGGTAAACATTGATTTTTAAAAACTGCAGTCTACCTGTTTCTAATGCTCTAAAACAGCTTTTCGCGGGCTGAAAATGCCACTTTTGCCACTTACTTCATATTTATCATATTTGAACAGCATCTGACAGTGAAACATGTTTGTAAACATTGATTTTCAAAAAGTGCACTGTTGCTATTTCTAATGCTCTAAAACAGCTTTTCGCGCGCTGAAAATGCCACTTTTGCCACTTACTGTATGGTGTCAATTCCTTGATACAACGTGACTGGAAAAAGCTTTTGCCTTCATATTCATCATATTTGAACAGCATCTGACAGTGAAACATGTTTGTAAACATTGATTTTCAAATTGTGCACTGGTGCTATTTCTATTGCTTTAAAACAGCTTTTCGCGGGCTGAAAATGCCACTTTTGCATTTACTGTATGGAGTCAATTCCTTTATACAAAGTGACTGGAAGAAGCTTTTGCCTTCATATTTATCATATTTAAACAGCATCTGACAGTGAAACATGTTTGTAAACATTGATTTTCAAAAAGTGAACTGTTGTTATTTCTAATGCTCAAAAACAGCTTTTCGCGGGCTGAAAATGCCACTTTTGCCACTCACTGTATGGAGTCAATTCCTTGACACAACATGACTGGAAACAGCTTTTGCCTTCATATCTATCATATTTGAACAGCATCTGACAGTGAAACATGTTTGTAAACATTGATTTTGAAAAACTGCAGTCTAGCTGTTTCTCATGCTGTAAAACAGCTTTTCGAGGGCTGAAAATGCCACTTTTGCCACTCACTGTATGGAGTCAATTCCTTCATACAACGTGACTGGAAACAGCTTTTGCCATCATATTTATCATATTTGAACAGCATCTGAGAGTGAAACATGTTTGTAAACATTGTTTTGAAAAACTCAGTCTAGCTTTCTCTCATGCTCTAAAACAGCTTTTCGCGGGCTGAAAATGCCACTTTTGCCACTCACCATATGGAGTACATTACTTGACACAACGTGACTGGAAACAGCTTTTGCCTTCATATTTATCATATTTGAAAAGCATCTGACAGTGAAACATGTTTGTAAACATTGATTTTCAAAATTGCACTGTTGTTATTTGTAATGCTCTAAAACAGCTTTTCGCGGGCTGAAAATGCCACTTTTGCCACTCTCTGTATGGAGTCAATTCCTTGACACAACGTGACTGGAAACAGCTTTTGCCTTCATATTTATCATATTTGAAGAGCATCATACAGTGAAGCATGTTTGTAAACATTGATTTTTAAAAACTGCAGTCTACCAGTTTCTCATGCTCTAAAACAGCTTTTCGAGGGCTGAAAATTCCACTTTTGCCACTCACTGTATGGAGTCAATTCCTTCATACAACGTGACTGGAAACTGCTTTTGCCTTCATATCTATCATATTTGAACAGCATCTGACAGTGAAACATGTTTGTAAACATTGATTTTCAAATTGTGCACTGTTGCTATGTCTATTGCTCTAAAACAGCTTTTCGCGGGCTGAAAATGCCACTTTTGCATTTACTGTATGGAGTCAATTCCTTTATACAAAGTGACTGGAAGAAGATTTTGCCTTCATATTTATCATATTTAAACAGCATCTGACAGTGAAACATGTTTGTAAACATTGATTTTCAAAAAGTGAACTGTTGTTATTTCTAATGCTCAAAAACAGCTTTTCGCGGGCTGAAAATGCCACTTTTGCCACTCACTGTATGGAGTCAATTCCTTGACACAACATGACTGGAAACAGCTTTTGCCTTCATATCTATCATATTTGAACAGCATCTGACAGTGAAACATGTTTGTAAACATTGATTTTGGAAAACTGCAGTCTAGCTGTTTCTCATGCTGTAAAACAGCTTTTCGAGGGCTGAAAATGCCACTTTTGCCACTCACTGTATGGAGTCAATTCCTTCATACAACGTGACTGGAAACAGCTTTTGCCTTCATATTTATCATATTTGAACAGCATCTGAGAGTGAAACATGTTTGTAAACATTGTTTTGAAAAACTCAGTCTAGCTTTCTCTCATGCTCTAAACAGCTTTTCGCGGGCTGAAAATGCCACTTTTGCCACTCACCATATGGAGTACATTACTTGACACAACGTGACTGGAAACAGCTTTTGCCTTCATATTTATCATATTTGAAAAGCATCTGACAGTGAAACATGTTTGTAAACATTGATTTTCAAAAAGTGCACTGTTGTTATTTGTAATGCTCTAAAACAGCTTTTCGCGGGCTGAAAATGCCACTTTTGCCACTCACTGTATGGAGTCACTTCCTTGACACAACGTGACTGGAAACAGCTTTTGCCTTCATATTTATCATATTTGAAGAGCATCATACAGTGAAGCATGTTTGTAAACATTGATTCTTAAAAACTGCAGTCTACCAGTTTCTCATGCTCTAAAACAGCTTTTCGAGGGCTGAAAATGCCACTTTTGCCACTCACTGTATGGAGTCAATTCCTTCATACAACGTGACTGGAAACTGCTTTTGCCTTCATATCTATCATATTTGAACAGCATCTGACAGTGAAACATGTTTGTAAACATTGATTTTCAAATTGTGCACTGTTGCTATGTCTATTGCTCTAAATCAGCTTTTCGCGGGCTGAAAATGCCACTTTTGCCACTCACTGTATGGAGTAAATTCCTTGATACAACATGACTGGAAACAGCTTTAGCCTTCATATTTATCATATTTGAACAGCATCTGACAGTGAAACATGTTTGTAAACATTGATTTTCAAAAAGTGCACTGTTGCTATTTCTAATGCTCTAATACACCTTTTGCGGGCTGAAAATGCCACTTTTGCCACTCACCGTATGGAGTACATTACTTGACACAACGTGACTGGAAAAAGCTTTTGCCTTCATATTTATCATATTTGAACAGCATCTCACAGTGAGACATGTTGGTAAACATTGATTTTTAAAAACTGCAGTCTACCTGTTTCTCATGCTCTAAAACAGCTTTTCGCGGGCTGAAAATGCCACTTTTGCCACTCACTGTATGGAGTCAATTCCTTCATACAACGTGACTGGAAACAGCTTTTGCCTTCATATTTATCATATTTGAACAGCATCTCACAGTGAAACATGTTTGTAAACATAGATTTTTAAAAACTGCAGTCTACCTGTTTCTAATGCTCTAAAACAGCTTTTCGCGGGCTGAAAATGCCACTTTTGCCACTTACTTCATATTTATCATATTTGAACAGCATCTGACAGTGAAACATGTTTGTAAACATTGATTTTCAAATTGTGCACTGTTGCTATGTCTAATGCTCTAAAACAGCTTTTCGCGGGCTGAAAATGCCACTTTTGCCACTCACTGTATGGAGTCAATTCCTTCATACAACGTGACAGGAAACAGCTTTTGCCTTCATATCTATCATATTTGAACAGCATCTGACAGTGAAACATGTTTGTAAACATTGATTTTCAAAAAGTGCACTGTTGCTATTTCTAATGCTCTAAAACAGCTTTTCGCGGGCTGAAAATGCCACTTTTGCCACTCACTGTATGGAGTCAATTCCTTGATACAACGTGACTGGAAACAGCTTTTGCCTTCATATTTATCATATTTGAAGAGCATCATACAGTGAAACATGTTTGTAAACATTGATTTTGAAAAACTGCAGTCTACCTGTTTCTCATGCTCTAAAACAGCTTTTCGCAGGCTGAAAATGCCACTTTTGCCACTCACTGTATGGAGTCAATTCCTTGATAAAACGTGACTGGAAACAGCTTTTGCCTTCATATTTATCATATTTGAACAGCATCTGACAGTGAAACATGTTTGTAAACATTGATTTTCAAAAAGTGCACTGTTGCTATTTCTACTGCTCTAAAACAGCTTTTCGCGGGCTGAAAATGCCACTTTTGCCACTTACTGTATGGTGTCAATTCCTTGATACAACGTGACTGGAAAAAGCTTTTGCCTTCATATTTATCATATTTGAACAGCATCTGACAGTGAAACATGTTTGTAAACATTGATTTTAAAAAAGTGCACTGTTGCTATTTCTAATGCTCTAATACAGCTTTTCGTGGGCTGAAAATGCCACTTTTGCATTTACTGTATGGAGTCAATTCCTTTATACAAACTGACTGGAAAAAGCTTTTGCCTTCATATTTATCATATTTAAACAGCATCTGACAGTGAAACATGTTTGTAAACATTGATTTTCAAAAAGTGCACTGTTGCTATTTCTCATGCTCTAAAACAGCTTTTCGCGGGCTGAAAATGCCACTTTTTCCACTCACTGTATTGAGTCAAGTCCTTCATACAACATGACTGGAAACAGCTGTAGCCTTCATATTTATCATATTTGAACAGCATCTGACAGTGAAACATGTTTGTAAACATTGATTTTAAAAAAGTGCACTGTTGCTATTCCTAATGCTCTAATACAGCTTTTCGCGGGCTGAAAATGCCACTTTTGCCATTTACTGTATGGAGTCAATTCCTTTATACAAAGTGACTGGAAACAGCTTTTGCCTTCATATTTATCATATTTGAACAGCATCTGACAGTGAAACATGTTTGTAAACATTGATTTTCAAATTGTGCACTGTTGCTATGTCTCATGCTCGAAAACAGCTTTTCGCGGGCTGAAAATGCCACTTTTGCCACTCACTGTATGGAGTCAATTCTTTCATACAACGTGACTGGAAAAAGCTTTTGCCTTCATATCAATAATATTTGAACAGCATCTGACAGTGAAACATGTTTGTAAACATTGATTTTGAAAAACTGCAGTCTAGCTGTATCTCATGCTCTAAAACAGCTTTTCGCCGGCTGAAAATGCCACTTTTGCCACTCACTGTATGGAGTCAATTCCTTGATACAACGTGACTGGAACAGCTTTTGCCTTCATATTTATCATATTTGAACAGCATCTCACAGTGAAACATGTTTGTAAACATAGATTTTTAAAAACTGCGGTCTACCTGTTTCTCATGCTCTAAAACAGCTTTTCGCGGGCTGAAAATGCCACTTTTGCCACTCACCGTATGGAGTACATTACTTGACACAACGTGACTGGAAACAGCTTTTGCCTTCATATTTATCATTTTTGAAAAACATCTGACAGTGAAACATGTTTGTAAACATTGATTTTCAAAAAGTGCACTGTTGTTATTTGTAATGCTCAAGAACAGCTTTTCGCGGGCTGAAAATGCCACTTTTGCCACTCACTGTATGGAGTCAATTCCTTGACACAACGTGACTGGAAACAGCTTTTGCCTTCATATTTATCATATTTGAACAGCATCTGACAGTGAAACATGTTTGTAAAAATTGATTTTCAAAAAGTGCACTGTTGCTATTTCTACTGCTCTAAAACAGCTTTTCGCAGGCTGAAAATGCCACTTTTGCCACTTACTGTATGGTGTCAATTCCTTCATACAACGTGACTGGAAAAAGCTTTTGCCTTCATATTTATCATATTTGAACAGCATCTGACAGTGAAACATGTTTGTAAACATTGTTTTGAAAAACTCAGTCTAGCTGTCTCTCATGCTCTAAAACAGCTTTTCGCGGGCTGAAAATGCCACTTTTGCCACTCACCGTATGGAGTACATTACTTGACACAACGTGACTGGAAACAGCTTTTGCCTTCATATTTATCATATTTGAACAGCATCTGACAGTGAAACATGTTTGTAAACATTGATTTTCAAAAAGTGCACTGTTGTTATTTCCACTGCTCAAAAACAGCTTTTCGCGGGCTGAAAATGCCACTTTTGCCAGTCACTGTATGGAGTCAATTCCTTGACACAACGTGACTGGAAACAGCTTTTGCCTTCATATTTATCATATTTGAACAGCATCTCACAGTGAGACATGTTGGTAAACATTGATTTTCAAATTGTGCACTGTTGCTATGTCTAATGCTCTAAAACAGCTTTTCGCGGGCTGAAAATCCCACTTTTGCCACTCACTGTATGGAGTAAATTCCTTCATACAACGTGACTGGAAAAAGCTTTTGCCTGCATATCTATCATATTTGAACAGCATCTGACAGTGAAACATGTTTGTAAACATTGATTTTGAAAAACTGCAGTCTAGCTGTTTCTCATGTTGTAAAACAGCTTTTCGCGGGCTGAAAATGCCACTTTTGCCACTCACTGTATGGAGTCAATTCCTTGATACAACGTGACTGGAAACAGCTTTTGCCTTCATATTTATCATATTTGAACAGCATCTGACAGTGAAACATGTTTGTAAACATTGATTTTCAAAAAGTGCACTGTTGTTATTTCTACGGCTCAAAAACAGCTTTTCGCGGGCTGAAAATGCCACTTTTGCCACTCACTGTATGGAGTCAATTCCTTGACACAACGTGACTGGAAACAGCTTTTGCCTCCATATTTATCATATTTGAACAGCATCTCACAGTGAGACATGTTGGTAAACATTGATTTTCAAATTGTGCAGTGTTGCTATGTCTAATGCTCTAAAACAGCTTTTCGCGGGCTGAAAATCCCACTTTTGCCACTCACTGTATGGAGTCAATTCCTTCATACAACGTGACTGGAAAAAGCTTTTGCCTTCATATCTATCATATTTGAACAGCATCTGACAGTGAAACATGTTTGTAAACATTGATTTTGAAAAACTGCAGTCTAGCTGTTTCTCATGTTGTAAAACAGCTTTTCGCGGGCTGAAAATGCCACTTTTGCCACTCACTGTATGGAGTCAATTCCTTGATACAACGTGACTGGAAACAGCTTTTGCCTTCAGATTGGTCATATTTGAACAGCATCTGACAGTGAAACATGTTTGTAAACATTGATTTTCAAAAAGTGCACTGTTGCTATTTCTAATGCTCTAAAACAGCTTTTCGCGGCCTGAAAATGTCACTTTTGCCAATCACTGCATGGTGTCAATTCCTTGATACAACGTGACTGGAAAAAGCTTTTGCCTTCATATTTATCATAATTGAACAGCATCTGACAGTGAAACATGTTTGTAAACATTGTTTTGAAAAACTGCAGTCTTGCTGTCTCTCATGCTCTAAAACAGCTTTTCGCGGGCTGAAAATGCCACTTTTGCCACTCACCGTATGGAGTCCATTACTTGACACAACGTGACTTGAAAAAGCTTTTACCTTCATATTTATCATATTTGAAAAGCATCTGACAGTGAAACATGTTTGTAAACATTGATTTTGAAAAACTGCAGTCAACCTGTTTCTAATGCTCCAAAACAGCTTTTCGCGGGCTGAAAATGCCACTTTTGCCACTCACTGTATGGAGTAAATTCCTTGATACAACATGACTGGAAACAGCTTTATCCTTCATATTTATCATATTTGAACAGCATCTGACAGTGAAACATGTTTGTAAACATTGATTTTGAAAAACTGCAGTCTACCTGTTTCTAATGCTCTAAAACAGCTTTTCGCGGGCTGAAAATGCCACTTTTGCCACTCACTGTATGGAGTCAATTCCTTCATACAACGTGACTGGAAACAGCTTTTGCCTTCATATCTATCATATTTAAACAGCATCTGACAGTGAAACATGTTTGTAAACATTGATTTTCAAATTGTGCACTGTTGCTATTTCTAATGCTCTAAAACAGCTTTTCGCGGGCTGAAAATGCCACTTTTGCATTTACTGTATGGAGTCAATTCCTTTATACAAACTGACTGGAAAAAGCTTTTGCCTTCATATTTATCATTTTTGAACAGCATCTGACAGTGAAACATGTTTGTAAACATTGATTTTCAAAAAGTGCACTGTTGCTATTTCTAATGCTCTAAAACAGCTTTTCGCGGGCTGAAAATGCCACTTTTGCCACTCACTGTATTGAGTCAATTCCTTGATACAACGTGAATGGAAACAGCTTTTGTCTTCATATTTATCATATTTGAACAGCATCTGACAGTGAAACATGTTTGTAAACATTGATTTTCAAAGAGTGCACTTTTGCTATTTCTAATGCTCTAAACCAGCTTTTCGCGGGCTGAAAATGCCACTTTTGCCACTCACTGTATGGAGTCAATTCCTTCATACAACGTGACTTGAAACAGCTTTTGCCTTCATATCTATCATATTTGAACAGCATCTGACAGTGAAACATTTTTGTAAACATTGATTTTCAAAAAGTGCACTGTTGCTATTTCTGATGTTGTAAAACAGCTTTTCGCGGGCTGAAAATGCCACTTTTTCCACTCACTGTATTGAGTCAATTCCTTCATACAACGTGACTGGAAACAGCTTTAGCCTTCATATTTATCATATTTGAACAGCATCTGACAGTGAAACATGTTTGTAAACACTGATTTTCAAAAAGTGCACTGTTGCTATTTCTACTGCTCAAAAACAGCTTTTCGCGGGCTGAAAATGCCACTTTTGCCACGCACTGTATGGAGTCAATTCCTTGACACAACGTGACTGGAAACAGCTTTTGCCTTCATATTTATCATATTTGAACAGCATCTCACAGTGAGACATGTTGGTAAACATTGATTTTCAATTTTACACTGTTGCTATGTCTAATGCTCTAAAACAGCTTTTCGCGGGCTGAAAATGCCACTTTTGCCACTCACTGTATGGAGTCAATTCCTTCATACAACGTGACTGGAAACAGCTTTTGCCTTCATATTTATCATATTTAAACAGCATGTGACAGTGAAGCATGTTTGTAAACATTGATTTTCAAATTGTAAACTGTTGCTATGTCTAATGCTCTAAAACAGCTTTTCGCGGGCTGAAAATGCCACTTTTGCCACTCACTGTATGGATTCAATTCCTTCATACAACGTGACTGGAAAAAGCTTTTGCCTTCATATCTATCATATTTGAACAGCATCTGACAGTGAAACATGTTTGTAAACATTGATTTTGAAAAACTGCAGTCTAGCTGTTTCTCATGCTGTAAAACAGCTTTTCGCGGGCTGAAAATGCCACTTTTGCCACTCACTGTATGGAGTCAATTCCTTCATACAACGTGACTGGAAACAGCTTTTGCCTTCATATTTATCATATTTGAACAGCATCTGACAGTGAAACATGTTTGTAAACATTGATTTTCAAAAAGTGCACTGTTGCTATTTCTCATGCTCTAAAACAGCTTTTCGCGGCCTGAAAATGCCACTTTTGCCAATCACTGTATGGTGTCAATTCCTTGATACAACGTGACTGGAAAAAGCTTTTGCCTTCATATTTATCATATTTGAACAGCATCTGACAGTGAAACATGTTTGTAAACATTGTTTTGAAAAACTGCAGTCTTGCTGTCTCTCATGCTCCAAAACAGCTTTTCGCGGGCTGAAAATGCCACTTTTGCCACTCACCGTTTGGAGTCCATTACTTGACACAACGTGACTTGAAAAAGCTTTTACCTTCATATTTATCATATTTGAACAGCATCTGACAGTGAAACATGTTTGTAAACATTGATTTTGAAAAACTGCAGTCTACCTGTTTCTAATGCTCTAAAACAGCTTTTCGCGGGCTGAAAATGCCACTTTTGCCACTCACTGTATGGAGTAAATTCCTTGATACAACATGACTGGAAACAGCTTTATCCTTCATATTTATCATATTTGAACAGCATCTGACAGTGAAACATGTTTGTAAACATTGTTTTTAAAAACTCAGTCTAGCTGTCTCTCATGCTCTAAAACAGCTTTTCGCGGGCTGAAAATGCCACTTTTGCCACTCACCGTATGGAGTACATTACTTGACACAACGTGACTGGAAACAGCTTTTGCCTTCATATTTATCATATTTGAAAAGCATCTGACAGTGAAACATGTTTGTAAACATTGATTTTCAAAAAGTGCACTGTTGTTATTTCTAATGCTCAAAAACAGCTTTTCGCGGGCTGAAAATGCCACTTTTGCCACTCACTGTATGGAGTCAATTCCTTGACACAACGTGACTGGAAACAGCTTTTGCCTTCATATTTATCATATTTGAACAGCATCTCACAGTGAGACATGTTGGTAAACATTGATTTTTAAAAACTGCAGTCAACCAGTTTCTCATGCTCTAAAACAGCTTTTCGAGGGCTGAAAATGCCACTTTTGCCACTCACTGTATGGAGTCAATTCCTTCAAACAACGTGACTGGAAACTGCTTTTGCCTTCATATCTATCATATTTGAACAGCATCTGACAGTGAAACATGTTTGTATACATTGATTTTCAAATTGTGCACTGTTGCTATGTCTATTGCTCTAAATCAGCTTTTCGCGGGCTGAAAATGCCACTTTTGCCACTCACTGTATGGAGTAAATTCCTTGATACAACATGACTGGAAACAGCTTTAGCCTTCATATTTATCATATTTGAACAGCATCTGACAGTGAAACATGTTTGTAAACATTGATTTTCAAAAAGTGCACTGTTGCTATTTCTAATGCTCTAATACACCTTTTGCGGGCTGAAAATGCCACTTTTGCCACTCACCGTATGGAGTACATTACTTGACACAACGTGACTGGAAACAGCTTTTGCCTTCATATTTATCATATTTGAAAAGCATCTGACAGTGAAACATGTTTGTAAACATTGATTTTCAAAAAGTGCACTGTTGTAATTTCTAATGCTCAAAAACAGCTTTTCGCGGGCTGAAAATGCCACTTTTGCCACTCACTGTATGGAGTCAATTCCTTGACACAACGTGACTGGAAACAGCTTTTGCCTTCATATTTATCATATTTGAACAGCATCTCACAGTGAGACATGTTGGTAAACATTGATTTTTAAAAACTGCAGTCTACCTGTTTCTAATGCTCTAAAACAGCTTTTCGCGGGCTGAAAATGCCACTTTTGCCACTTACTTCATATTTATCATATTTGAACAGCATCTGACAGTGAAACATGTTTGTAAACATTGATTTTCAAAAAGTGCACTGTTGCTATTTCTAATGCTCTAAAACAGCTTTTCGCGGGCTGAAAATGCCACTTTTGCCACTCACTGTATTGAGTCAATTCCTTGATACAACGTGACTGGAAACAGCTTTTGCCTTCATATTTATCATATTTGAACAGCATCTGACAGTGAAACATGTTTGTAAACATTGATTTTCAAAAAGTGCACTGTTGCTATTTCTAATGCTCTAAAACAGCTTTTCGCGGGCTGAAAATGCCACTTTTGCATTTACTGTATGGAGTCAATTCCTTTATACAAAGTGACTGGAAGAAGCTTTTGCCTTCATATTTATCATATTTAAACAGCATCTGACAGTGAAACATGTTTGTAAACATTGATTTTCAAAAAGTGAACTGTTGTTATTTCTAATGCTCAAAAACAGCTTTTCGCGGGCTGAAAATGCCACTTTTGCCACTCACTGTATGGAGTCAATTCCTTGACACAACATGACTGGAAACAGCTTTTGCCTTCATATCTATCATATTTGAACAGCATCTGACAGTGAAACATGTTTGTAAACATTGATTTTGAAAAACTGCAGTCTAGCTGTTTCTCATGCTGTAAAACAGCTTTTCGAGGGCTGAAAATGCCACTTTTGCCACTCACTGTATGGAGTCAATTCCTTCATACAACGTGACTGGAAACAGCTTTTGCCATCATATTTATCATATTTGAACAGCATCTGAGAGTGAAACATGTTTGTAAACATTGTTTTGAAAAACTCAGTCTAGCTTTCTCTCATGCTCTAAAACAGCTTTTCGCGGGCTGAAAATGCCACTTTTGCCACTCACCATATGGAGTACATTACTTGACACAACGTGACTGGAAACAGCTTTTGCCTTCATATTTATCATATTTGAAAAGCATCTGACAGTGAAACATGTTTGTAAACATTGATTTTCAAAATTGCACTGTTGTTATTTGTAATGCTCTAAAACAGCTTTTCGCGGGCTGAAAATGCCACTTTTGCCACTCTCTGTATGGAGTCAATTCCTTGACACAACGTGACTGGAAACAGCTTTTGCCTTCATATTTATCATATTTGAAGAGCATCATACAGTGAAGCATGTTTGTAAACATTGATTTTTAAAAACTGCAGTCTACCAGTTTCTCATGCTCTAAAACAGCTTTTCGAGGGCTGAAAATTCCACTTTTGCCACTCACTGTATGGAGTCAATTCCTTCATACAACGTGACTGGAAACTGCTTTTGCCTTCATATCTATCATATTTGAACAGCATCTGACAGTGAAACATGTTTGTAAACATTGATTTTCAAATTGTGCACTGTTGCTATGTCTATTGCTCTAAAACAGCTTTTCGCGGGCTGAAAATGCCACTTTTGCATTTACTGTATGGAGTCAATTCCTTTATACAAAGTGACTGGAAGAAGATTTTGCCTTCATATTTATCATATTTAAACAGCATCTGACAGTGAAACATGTTTGTAAACATTGATTTTCAAAAAGTGAACTGTTGTTATTTCTAATGCTCAAAAACAGCTTTTCGCGGGCTGAAAATGCCACTTTTGCCACTCACTGTATGGAGTCAATTCCTTGACACAACATGACTGGAAACAGCTTTTGCCTTCATATCTATCATATTTGAACAGCATCTGACAGTGAAACATGTTTGTAAACATTGATTTTGGAAAACTGCAGTCTAGCTGTTTCTCATGCTGTAAAACAGCTTTTCGAGGGCTGAAAATGCCACTTTTGCCACTCACTGTATGGAGTCAATTCCTTCATACAACGTGACTGGAAACAGCTTTTGCCTTCATATTTATCATATTTGAACAGCATCTGAGAGTGAAACATGTTTGTAAACATTGTTTTGAAAAACTCAGTCTAGCTTTCTCTCATGCTCTAAACAGCTTTTCGCGGGCTGAAAATGCCACTTTTGCCACTCACCATATGGAGTACATTACTTGACACAACGTGACTGGAAACAGCTTTTGCCTTCATATTTATCATATTTGAAAAGCATCTGACAGTGAAACATGTTTGTAAACATTGATTTTCAAAAAGTGCACTGTTGTTATTTGTAATGCTCTAAAACAGCTTTTCGCGGGCTGAAAATGCCACTTTTGCCACTCACTGTATGGAGTCACTTCCTTGACACAACGTGACTGGAAACAGCTTTTGCCTTCATATTTATCATATTTGAAGAGCATCATACAGTGAAGCATGTTTGTAAACATTGATTCTTAAAAACTGCAGTCTACCAGTTTCTCATGCTCTAAAACAGCTTTTCGAGGGCTGAAAATGCCACTTTTGCCACTCACTGTATGGAGTCAATTCCTTCATACAACGTGACTGGAAACTGCTTTTGCCTTCATATCTATCATATTTGAACAGCATCTGACAGTGAA
Source organism: Dascyllus trimaculatus (assembly GCA_024666655.1). NCBI lineage: Eukaryota > Metazoa > Chordata > Actinopteri > Pomacentridae > Dascyllus > Dascyllus trimaculatus. Next base: position 15,587 of record JAMOIN010000974.1, read on the forward strand.
ACATGTTTGTAAACATTGATTTTCAAATTGTGCACTGTTG
>JAMOIN010001940.1:0-15623 GCA_024666655.1 Dascyllus trimaculatus
GTATGTCGTCCAAAATGTGATAAAAACGTCATAGTATAGCATGTCGTCAAAAATCACTCAAAAACGTCATAGTATAGTATGTCGTCCAAAAATCACTCAAAAACGTCATAGTATAGTATGTCGTCCAAGATCACTCAAAAACGTCATAGTATAGCATGTCGTCCAAAATCACTTAAAAATGTCATGTTATAGCATGTCGTCCAAGATCACTCAAAAACGTCATAGTATAGTATGTCGTCCAAGATCACTCAAAAACGTCATAGTATAGTATGTCGTCCAAAATGTGTCAAAAACGTCATAGTATAGCATGTCGTCAAGAATCACTAAAAAACATCATAGTATAGTATGTCGTCGACAATCACTCAAAAACGTCATAGTATAGCATGTCGTCCAAAATGCGATAAAAACGTCATAGTATAGCATGTCGTCAAAAATCACTCAAAAACGTCATAGTATAGCATGTCGCCGTAATCACTTCAAAACGCTATAGTATAGCATGTCGCCCAAAATCACAAAAACGCTATAGTATAGCATGTCGTCCAAAATCACTCAAAAACGTCATAGTATAGTATGTCGTCCAAAATGCGATAAAAACGTCATAGTATAGTATGTCGTCAAAAATCACTCAAAAACGTCATAGTATAGTATGTCGTCCAAAAATCACTCAAAAACGTCATAGTATAGTATGTCGTCCAAGATCACTCAAAAACGTCATAGTATAGCATGTCGTCCAAAATCACTTAAAAATGTCATGTTATAGCATGTCGTCCAAGATCACTCAAAAACGTCATAGTATAGCATGTCGTCCAAGATCACTCAAAAACGTCATAGTATAGTATGTCGTCCAAAATGTGTCAAAAACGTCATAGTATAGCATGTCGTCAAAAATCACTCAAAAACGTCATAGTATAGTATGTCGTCCAAAATGCGATAAAAACGTCATAGTATAGCATGTCGTCCCAAATCACTCAAAAACGTAATAGTATAGTATGTCGTCCAAAATCACTCAAAAACGTCATAGTATAGTATGTCGTCGACAATCACTCAAAAACGTCATACTATAGCATGTCGTCCAAAATGCGATAAAAACGTCATAGTATAGCATGTCGTCAAAAATCACTCAAAAACGTCATAGTATAGCATGTCGTCCAAAATCACTCAAAAGCGTCATAGTATAGCATGTCATCCAAAATGTGTCAAAAACATCATAGTATAGCATGTCGTCAAAAATCACTCAAAAACGTCATAGTATAGTATGTCGTCCAAAATCACTCAAAAGCGTCATAGTATAGCATGTCGTCCAAAATGAGTCAAAAACATCATAGTATAGTATGTCGTCCAAAATCACTCAAAAACGTCATAGTATAGCATGTCGTCTAAAATCACTCAAAAACGTCATAGTATAGTATGTCGTCTAAAATCATTAAAAAACGTCATAGTATAGCATGTCGTCCAAAATCATTAAAAAACGTCATAGTATAGCATGTCGTCAAAACTCACTCAAAAACGTCATAGTATAGCATGTCGTCTAAAATCATTAAAAAACGTCATAGAATAGCATGTCGTCCAAAATCACTCAAAAACGTCATAGTATAGCATGTCGTCCAAAATCACTCAAAAACGTCATAGTATAGCATGTCGCTCCATAAAATGTCAAAACGCCAGTATAGTATGTCGTCTAAATGTGTCAAACGCCATAGTATAGTGGCGTCGCCCAAAATCACCAAAAAACGTCATAGTATAGTATGTCGTCCAAAATGTGTCAAAAACGTCATAGTATAGTATGTCGTCCAAAATCACTCAAAAACGTCATAGTATAGTATGTCGTCCAAAATCACTCAAAAATGTCATAGTATAGTATGTCGTCCAAGATCACTCAAAAACGTCATAGTATAGCATGTCGTCCAAAATCACTTAAAAATGTCATGTTATAGCATGTCGTCCAAAATGTGTCAAAAACGTCATAGTATAGCATGTCGTCAAAAATCACTCAAAAACGTCATAGTATAGTATGTCGTCCAAAATGCGATAAAAACGTCATAGTATAGCATGTCGTCCCAAATCACTCAAAAACGTAATAGTATAGTATGTCGTCCAAAATCACTCAAAAACGTCATAGTATAGTATGTCGTCGACAATCACTCAAAAACGTCATAGTATAGTATGTCGTCCAAAATGCGATAAAAACGTCATAGTATAGCATGTCGTCCAAAATCACTCAAAAGCGTCATAGTATAGCATGTCATCCAAAATGTGTCAAAAACATCATAGTATAGCATGTCGTCAAAAATCACTCAAAAACGTCATAGTATAGTATGTCGTCCAAAATCACTCAAAAGCGTCATAGTATAGTATGTCGTCCAAACTGCGATAAAAACGTCATAGTACAGCATGTCGTCAAAAATGCGATAAAAACGTCATAGTATAGCATGTCGTCAAAAATCACTGAAAAATGTCATGTTATAGCATGTCGTCCAAAATGTGTCAAAAACGTCATAGCATAGTATGTCGTCCAAAATGTGTCAAAAACGTCATAGTATAGTATGTCGTCCAAGATCACTCAAAAACGTCATAGTATAGCATGTCGTCCAAAATCACTCAAAAACGTCATAGTATAGCATGTCGTCTAAAATCATTAAAAAACGTCATAGTATAGCATGTCGTCCAAAATGCGATAAAAACGTCATAGTATAGCATGTCGTCAAAAATCACTCAAAAACATCATCGTATAGTATGTCGTCCAAAATCACTCAAAAACGTCATAGTATAGTATGTCGTCCAAAATGTGTCAAAAACGTCATAGTATAGCATGTCGTCCAAAATCATTAAAAAACGTCATAGTATAGCATGTCGTCCAAAATGTGTCAAAAACGTCATAGTATAGTATGTCGTCCAAAATCACTCAAAAACGTCATAGTATAGTATGTCGTCAAAAATCACTCAAAAATGTCATAGTATAGTATGTCGTCCAAGATCACTCAAAAACGTCATAGAATAGTATGTCGTCCAAAATCACTTAAAAATGTCATGCTATAGCATGTCGTCAAAAATGCGATAAAAACGTCATAGTATAGCATGTCGTCAAAAATCACTGAAAAATGTCATGTTATAGCATGTCGTCCAAAATGTGTCAAAAACGTCATAGCATAGTATGTCGTCCAAAATCACTCAAAAACGTCATAGTATAGCATGTTGTCCAAAATCACTCAAAAGCGTCATGCTATAGCATGTCGTCCAAAATGCGATAAAAAGGTCATAGTATAGCATGTCGTCAAAAATCACTCAAAAACGTCATAGTATAGTATGTCGTCCAAAATCACTCAAAAGCGTCATAGTATAGCATGTCGTCCAAAATCACTCAAAAGCGTCATAGTATAGTATGTCGTCCAAAATCACTCAAAAACGTCATAGTATAGCATGTCGTCCAAAATCACTCAAAAACGTCATAGTATAGTATGTCGTCCAAAATGCGATAAAAACGTCATAGTATAGTATGTCGTCAAAAATCACTCAAAAACGTCATGCTATAGCATGTCGTCCAAAATGTGTCAAAAACGTCATAGTATAGTATGTCGTCCAAAATCATTAAAAAACGTCATAGTATAGTATGTCGTCCAAAATCATTAAAAAACGTCATAGTATACCATGTCGTCAAAAATGTGATAAAAACGTCATAGTATAGCATGTCGTCCAAAATCACTCAAAAACGTCATAGTATAGTATGTCGTCAAAAATCACTCAAAAACGTCATAGTATAGTATGTCGTCCAAAATGCGATAAAAACGTCTTAGTATAGTATGTCGTCGAAAATCACTCAAAAACGTCATAGTATAGCATGTCGTCAAGAATCACTCAAAAACATCATAGTATAGTATGTCGTCCAAAATCACTCAAAAACGTCATAGTATAGCATGTCGTCCAAAATCACTGAAAAACGTCATAGTATAGTATGTCGTCAAAAATCACTCAAAAACGTCATAGTATAGTATGTCGTCAAAAATCACTCAAAAACGTCATAGTATAGTATGTCGTCAAAAATCACTCAAAAACGTCATAGTATAGTATGTCGTCCAAAATCATTAAAAAACGTCATAGTATAGTATGTCGTCAAAAATCACTGAAAAATGTCATGTTATAGCATGTCGTCCAAACTGCGATAAAAACGTCATAGTACAGCATGTCGTCAAAAATGCGATAAAAACGTCATAGTATAGCATGTCGTCAAAAATCACTGAAAAATGTCATGTTATAGCATGTCGTCCAAAATGTGTCAAAAACGTCATAGTATAGTATGTCGTCCAAAATCACTCAAAAACGTCATAGTATAGCATGTCGTCAAGAATCACTCAAAAACATCATAGTATAGTATGTCGTCGACAATCACTCAAAAACGTCATAGTATAGCATGTCGTCCAAAATGCGATAAAAACGTCATAGTATAGCATGTCGTCAAAAATCACTCAAAAACGTCATAGTATAGCATGTCGTCCAAAATCATTAAAAAACGTCATAGTATAGCATGTCGTCCAAAATGCGATAAAAACGTCATAGTATAGCATGTCGTCCAAAATCACTCAAAAACGTCATAGTATAGTATGTCGTCCAAAATGCGATAAAAACGTCATAGTATAGCATGTCGTCAAAAATCACTCAAAAACGTCATAGTATAGTATGTCGTCCAAAAATCACTCAAAAACGTCATAGTATAGTATGTCGTCCAAGATCACTCAAAAACGTCATAGTATAGCATGTCGTCCAAAATCACTTAAAAATGTCATGTTATAGCATGTCGTCCAAGATCACTCAAAAACGTCATAGTATAGTATGTCGTCCAAGATCACTCAAAAACGTCATAGTATAGTATGTCGTCCAAAATGTGTCAAAAACGTCATAGTATAGCATGTCGTCAAGAATCACTAAAAAACATCATAGTATAGTATGTCGTCGACAATCACTCAAAAACGTCATAGTATAGCATGTCGTCCAAAATGCGATAAAAACGTCATAGTATAGCATGTCGTCAAAATCACTCAAAAACGTCATAGTATAGCATGTCGTCCAAAATCACTCAAAAACGTCATAGTATAGTATGTCGTCCAAAATGTCAAAAACGTCATAGTATAGCATGTCGTCCAAAATCATTAAAAAACGTCATAGTATAGCATGTCGTCCAAAATGTGTCAAAAACGTCATAGTATAGTATGTCGTCCAAAATGTGTCAAAAACGTCATAGTATAGTATGTCGTCCAAAATCACTCAAAAACGTCATAGTATAGTATGTCGTCAAAAATCACTCAAAAATGTCATAGTATAGTATGTCGTCCAAGATCACTCAAAAACGTCATAGTATAGTATGTCGTCCAAAATCACTTAAAAATGTCATGCTATAGCATGTCGTCAAAAATGCGATAAAAACGTCATAGTATAGCATGTCGTCAAAAATCACTGAAAAATGTCATGTTATAGCATGTCGTCCAAAATGTGTCAAAAACGTCATAGCATAGTATGTCGTCAAAAATCACTCAAAAACGTCATAGTATAGTATGTCGTCCAAAATGCGATAAAAACGTCATAGTATAGCATGTCGTCCCAAATCACTCAAAAACGTAATAGTATAGTATGTCGTCCAAAATCACTCAAAAACGTCATAGTATAGTATGTCGTCGACAATCACTCAAAAACGTCATAGTATAGCATGTCGTCCAAAATGCGATAAAAACGTCATAGTATAGCATGTCGTCAAAAATCACTCAAAAACGTCATAGTATAGCATGTCGTCAAAAATCACTCAAAAGCGTCATAGTATAGCATGTCATCCAAAATGTGTCAAAAACATCATAGTATAGCATGTCGTCAAAAATCACTCAAAAACGTCATAGTATAGTATGTCGTCCAAAATCACTCAAAAGCGTCATAGTATAGCATGTCGTCCAAAATCACTCAAAAACGTCATAGTATAGTATGTCGTCCAAAATCACTCAAAAACGTCATAGTATAGCATGTCGTCCAAAATCAAAAACGTCATAGTATAGCATGTCGTCCAAAATCACTCAAAAACGTCATAGTATAGCATGTCGTCCAAAATCACTCAAAAACGTCATAGTATAGTATGTCGTCCAAAATCACTCAAAAACGTCATAGTATAGCATGTCGTCCAAAATCATTAAAAAACGTCATAGTATAGCATGTCGTCCAAAATCATTAAAAAACGTCATAGTATAGCATGTAAAAACGTCATAGTATAGCAAAAAATCACTCAAAAACGTCATAGTATAGTATGTCGTCCAAAATCACTCAAAAGCGTCATAGTATAGCATGTCGTCCAAAATCACTCAAAAACGTCATAGTATAGTATGTCGTCCAAAATGTGTCAAAAACGTCATAGTATAGCATGTCGTCCAAAATCATTAAAAAACGTCATAGTATAGCATGTCGTCCAAAATGTGTCAAAAACGTCATAGTATAGTATGTCGTCCAAAATGTGTCAAAAACGTCATAGTATAGTATGTCGTCCAAAATCACTCAAAAACGTCATAGTATAGTATGTCGTCAAAAATCACTCAAAAATGTCATAGTATAGTATGTCGTCCAAGATCACTCAAAAACGTCATAGTATAGTATGTCGTCCAAAATCACTTAAAAATGTCATGCTATAGCATGTCGTCAAAAATGCGATAAAAACGTCATAGTATAGCATGTCGTCAAAAATCACTGAAAAATGTCATGTTATAGCATGTCGTCCAAAATGTGTCAAAAACGTCATAGCATAGTATGTCGTCCAAAATGTGTCAAAAACGTCATAGTATAGTATGTCGTCCAAGATCACTCAAAAACGTCATAGTATAGCATGTCGTCCAAAATCACTCAAAAACGTCATAGTATAGCATGTCGTCTAAAATCATTAAAAAACGTCATAGTATAGCATGTCGTCCAAAATGCGATAAAAACGTCATAGTATAGCATGTCGTCAAAAATCACTCAAAAACATCATAGTATAGTATGTCGTCCAAAATCACTCAAAAACGTCATAGTATAGTATGTCGTCCAAAATGTGTCAAAAACGTCATAGTATAGCATGTCGTCCAAAATCATTAAAAAACGTCATAGTATAGCATGCTGTCCAAAATCACTCAAAAACGTCATAGTATAGTATGTCGTCCAAAATGCGATAAAAACGTCATAGTATAGCATGTCGTCAAAAATCACTCAAAAACGTCATAGTATAGTATGTCGTCCAAAATGTGTCAAAAACGTCATAGTATAGCATGTCGTCCAAAATCATTAAAAAACGTCATAGTATAGCATGTCGTCCAAAATGTGTCAAAAACGTCATAGTATAGTATGTCGTCCAAAATCACTCAAAAACGTCATAGTATAGTATGTCGTCAAAAATCACTCAAAAATGTCATAGTATAGTATGTCGTCCAAGATCACTCAAAAACGTCATAGAATAGTATGTCGTCCAAAATCACTTAAAAATGTCATGCTATAGCATGTCGTCAAAAATGCGATAAAAACGTCATAGTATAGCATGTCGTCAAAAATCACTGAAAAATGTCATGTTATAGCATGTCGTCCAAAATGTGTCAAAAACGTCATAGCATAGTATGTCGTCCAAAATGTGTCAAAAACGTCATAGTATAGTATGTCGTCCAAGATCACTCAAAAACGTCATAGTATAGCATGTCGTCCAAAATCACTCAAAAACGTCATAGTATAGCATGTCGTCTAAAATCATTAAAAAACGTCATAGTATAGCATGTCGTCCAAAATGCGATAAAAACGTCATAGTATAGCATGTCGTCAAAAATCACTCAAAAACATCATCGTATAGTATGTCGTCCAAAATCACTCAAAAACGTCATAGTATAGTATGTCGTCCAAAATGTGTCAAAAACGTCATAGTATAGCATGTCGTCCAAAATCATTAAAAAACGTCATAGTATAGCATGTCGTCCAAAATCACTCAAAAACGTCATAGTATAGTATGTCGTCCAAAATCACTCAAAAGCGTCATAGTATAGCATGTCGTCCAAAATCACTCAAAAACGTCATAGTATAGTATGTCGTCCAAAATGTGTCAAAAACGTCATAGTATAGCATGTCGTCCAAAATCATTAAAAAACGTCATAGTATAGCATGTCGTCCAAAATGTGTCAAAAACGTCATAGTATAGTATGTCGTCCAAAATCACTCAAAAACGTCATAGTATAGTATGTCGTCAAAAATCACTCAAAAATGTCATAGTATAGTATGTCGTCCAAAATCACTCAAAAACGTCATAGTATAGTATGTCGTCAAAAATCACTCAAAAACGTCATAGTATAGTATGTCGTCAAAAATCACTCAAAAATGTCATAGTATAGTATGTCGTCCAAGATCACTCAAAAACGTCATAGAATAGTATGTCGTCCAAAATCACTGAAAAATGTCATGCTATAGCATGTCGTCAAAAATGCGATAAAAACGTCATAGTATAGCATGTCGTCAAAAATCACTGAAAAATGTCATGTTATAGCATGTCGTCCAAAATGTGTCAAAAACGTCATAGCATAGTATGTCGTCCAAAATCACTCAAAAACGTCATAGTATAGCATGTCGTCCAAAATCACTCAAAAGCGTCATGCTATAGCATGTCGTCCAAAATGCGATAAAAACGTCATAGTATAGTATGTCGTCCAAAATCACTCAAAAACGTCATAGTATAGCATGTCGTCCAAAATCACTCAAAAGCGTCATAGTATAGCATGTCGTCCAAAATCACTCAAAAGCGTCATAGTATAGTATGTCGTCCAAAATCACTCAAAAACGTCATAGTATAGCATGTCGTCCAAAATCACTCAAAAACGTCATAGTATAGTATGTCGTCCAAAATGCGATAAAAACGTCATAGTATAGTATGTCGTCAAAAATCACTCAAAAACGTCATGCTATAGCATGTCGTCAAAAATGCGATAAAAACGTCATAGTATAGCATGTCGTCAAAAATCACTGAAAAATGTCATGTTATAGCATGTCGTCCAAAATGTGTCAAAAACGTCATAGCATAGTATGTCGTCCAAAATCACTCAAAAACGTCATAGTATAGTATGTCGTCCAAAATCATTAAAAAACGTCATAGTATAGTATGTCGTCCAAAATCATTAAAAAACGTCATAGTATACCATGTCGTCAAAAATGTGATAAAAACGTCATAGTATAGCATGTCGTCCAAAATCACTCAAAAACGTCATAGTATAGTATGTCGTCAAAAATCACTCAAAAACGTCATAGTATAGTATGTCGTCCAAAATGCGATAAAAACGTCTTAGTATAGTATGTCGTCGAAAATCACTCAAAAACGTCATAGTATAGCATGTCGTCAAGAATCACTCAAAAACATCATAGTATAGTATGTCGTCCAAAATCACTCAAAAACGTCATAGTATAGCATGTCGTCCAAAATCACTGAAAAACGTCATAGTATAGTATGTCGTCAAAAATCACTCAAAATCATCATAGTATAGTATGTCGTCCAAAATCACTCAAAAACGTCATAGTATAGTATGTCGTCAAAAATCACTCAAAAACGTCATAGTATAGTATGTCGTCCAAAATCATTAAAAAACGTCATAGTATAGTATGTCGTCTAAAATCACTCAAAAACGTCATAGTATAGTATGTCGTCAAAAATCACTCAAAAACATCATAGTATAGTATGTCGTCCAAAATCATTAAAAAACGTCATAGTATAGTATGTCGTCTAAAATCACTCAAAAACGTCATAGTATAGTATGTCGTCAAAAATCACTCAAAAACATCATAGTATAGTATGTCGTCAAAAATCACTCAAAAACGTCATAGTATAGTATGTCGTCCAAAATCATTAAAAAACGTCATAGTATAGTATGTCGTCCAAAATCACTCAAAAATTTCATAGTATAGCATGTCGTCCAAAATCACTCAAAAACATCATAGTATAGTATGTCGTCCAAAATCACTCAAAAATTTCATAGTATAGCATGTCGTCAAAAATCACTCAAAAACATCATAGTATAGTATGTCGTCCAAAATCACTCAAAAACGTCATAGTATAGCATGTCGTCAAAAATCACTCAAAAACATCATAGTATAGTATGTCGTCCAAAATCACTCAAAAATTTCATAGTATAGCATGTCGTCCAAAATCACTGAAAAACGTCATAGTATTGCATGTCGTCAAAAACCACTCAAAAACGTCATAGTATAGTATGTCGTCAAAAACCACTGAAAAACGTCATAGTATAGTATGTCGTCAAAAATCACTCAAAAACGTCATAGTATAGTATGTCGTCCAAAATCACTCAAAAACGTCATAGTATTGCATGTCGTCAAAAATCACTCAAAAACGTCATAGTATAGTATGTCGTCCAAAATCACCCAAAAACGTCATAGTATAGCATGTCGTCCAAAATCACTCAAAAACGTCATAGTATAGTATGTCGTCAAAAATCACTCAAAAACATCATAGTATTGCATGTCGTCAAAAATCACTCAAAAACGTCATAGTATTGCATGTCGTCAAAAATCACTCAAAAACGTCATAGTATAGCATGTCGTCCAAAATGCGATAAAAACGTCTTAGTATAGTATGTCGTCCAAAATCACTCAAAAACGTCATAGTATAGCATGTCGTCCAAAATGCGATAAAAACGTCATAGTATAGCATGTCGTCAAAAATCACTCAAAAACGTCATAGTATGGCATGTCGTCCAAAATCACTCAAAAGCGTCATGCTATAGCATGTCGTCCAAAATGCGATAAAAAGGTCATAGTATAGTATGTCGTCCAAAATCACTCAAAAGCGTCATAGTATAGCATGTCGTCCAAAATCACTCAAAAGCGTCATAGTATAGTATGTCGTCAAAAATCACTCAAAAACGTCATAGTATAGTATGTCGTCAAAAATCACTCAAAAACGTCATAGTATAGCATGTCGTCCAAAATCACTCAAAAACGTCATAGTATAGTATGTCGTCCAAAATGCGATAAAAACGTCATAGTATAGTATGTCGTCCAAAATCACTCAAAAGCGTCATAGTATAGCATGTCGTCCAAAATCACTCAAAAACGTCATAGTATAGTATGTCGTCCAAAATGTGTCAAAAACGTCATAGTATAGCATGTCGTCCAAAATCATTAAAAAACGTGATAGTATAGCATGTCGTCCAAAATCACTCAAAAACGTCATAGTATAGTATGTCGTCTAAAATCACTCAAAAACGTCATAGTATAGTATGTCGTCCAAAATCACTCAAAAACGTCATAGTATAGTATGTCGTCAAAAATCACTCAAAAACGTCATAGTATAGCATGTCGTCAAAAATCACTCAAAAACATCACAGTATAGCATGTCGTCAAAAATCCCTCAAAAACATCATTGTATAGTATGTCGTCAAAAATCACTCAAAAACGTCATAGTATAGTATGTCGTCAAAAATCACTCAAAAACGTCATAGTATAGCATGTCGTCAAAAATGCGATAAAAACATCATAGTATAGCATGTCGTCCAAAATGGCTCAATAACGTCATAGTATAGTATGTCGTCAAAAATGCGATAAAAACATCATAGTATAGCATGTCGTCCAAAATCACTCAAAAACGTCATAGTATAGTATGTCGTCAAAAATGCGATAAAAACATCATAGTATAGCATGTCGTCCAAAATGGCTCAAAAACGTCATAGTATAGTATGTCGTCAAAAATGCGATAAAAACATCATAGTATAGTATGTCGTCAAAAATCACTCAAAAACGTCATAGTATAGTATGTCGTCAAAAATCACCCAAAAACGTCATAGTATAGCATGTCGTCCAAAATCACTCAAAAACGTCATAGTATAGCATGTCGTCAAAACTCACTCAAAAACATCATAGTATAGTATGTTGTCAAAAATCACTCAAAAACGTCATAGTATAGTATGTCGTCTAAAATCACTCAAAAACATCATAGTATAGCATGTCGTCAAAAATGGCTCAAAAACGTCATAGTATAGTATGTCGTCAAAACTCACTCAAAAACATCATAGTATAGTATGTTGTCAAAAATCACTCAAAAACGTCATAGTATAGTATGTCGTCTAAAATCACTCAAAAACATCATAGTATAGCATGTCGTCAAAAATGGCTCAAAAACGTCATAGTATAGTATGTCGTCCAAAATCACTCAAAAACGTCATAGTATAGTATGTCGTCAAAAATCACCCAAAAACGTCATAGTATAGCATGTCGTCCAAAATCACTCAAAAACGTCATAGTATAGTATGTCGTCCAAAATCACTCAAAAACGTCATAGTATAGCATGTTGTCAAAAATCACTCAAAAACATCATAGTATAGTATGTTGTCAAAAATCACTCAAAAACGTCATAGTATAGTATGTCGTCAAAAATCACTCAAAAACATCATAGTATAGCATGTCGTCAAAAATGGCTCAAAAACGTCATAGTATAGTATGTCGTCAAAATGCGATAAAAACATCATAGTATAGTATGTCGTCCAAAATCACTCAAAAACGTCATAGTATAGTATGTCGTCAAAAATCACCCAAAAACGTCATAGTATAGCATGTCGTCAAAAACCACTCAAAAACGTCATAGTATAGCATGTCGTCCAAAATCACTCAAAAACGTCATAGTATAGCATGTCGTCCAAAATCACTCAAAAACGTCATAGTATAGCATGTCGTCCAAAATCACTCAAAAACGTCATAGTATAGTATGTCGTCCAAAATCACTCAAAAACGTCATAGTATAGTATGTCGTCAAAAATCACTCAAAAACGTCATAGTATAGCATGTCGTCCAAAATCACTCAAAAACGTCATAGTATAGTATGTCGTCTAAAATCACTCAAAAACGTCATAGTATAGTATGTCGTCAAGAATCACTCAAAAACGTCGTAGTATAGTATGTCGTCCAAAATCACTCAAAAACGTCATAGTATAGTATGTCGTCCAAAATCACTCAAAAACGTCATAGTATAGCATGTCGTCCAAAATCGCTCAAAAACGTCACAGTACAGCATGTCGTCCAAAATCACTCAAAAACGTCATAGTATAGCATGTCGTCAAAAATCACTCAAAAACGTCATACTATAGCATGTCGTCAAAAATGTGTAAAAAACGTCATAGTATAGCATGTCGTCCAAAATCACTCAAAAACGTCATAGTATAGTATGTCGTCAAAAATGTGATAAAAACGTCATAGTATAGTATGTCATCAAAAATGAGTCAAAAACGTCATAGTATAGCATGTCGTCCAAAATCACTCAAAAATGTCATAGTATAGTATGTCGTCCAAAATGTGATAAAAACGTCATAGTATAGTATGTCGTCCAAAATGTGATAAAAACGTCATAGTATAGTATGTCGTCTAAAATCACTCAAAAACGTCATAGTATAGCATGTCGTCAAAAACCACTCAAAAACGTCATAGTATAGTATGTCGTCAAAAATGTGATAAAAACGTCATAGTATAGCATGTCGTCCAAAATGTGATAAAAACGTCATAGTATAGTATGTCGTCAAAAATGATTCAAAAACGTCATAGTATAGCATGTCGTCAAAAACCACTCAAAAACGTCATAGTATAGTATGTCGTCAAAAACCACTCAAAAACGTCATAGTATAGTATGTCGTCAAAAATGATTCAAAAACGTCATAGTATAGCATGTCGTCTAAAATGTGATAAAAACGTCATAGTATAGTATGTCGTCAAAAATGATTCAAAAACGTCATAGTATAGCATGTCGTCAAAAATCACTCAAAAACGTCACAGTATAGTATGTCGTCTAAAATGAGTCAAAAACGTCATAGTATAGTATGTCGTCCAAAATGCGATAAAAACGTCATAGTATAGCATGTTGTCAAAAATCACTCAAAAACGTCATAGTATAGCATGTCGTCAAAAATGTGTAAAAAACGTCATAGTATAGTATGTCGTCAAAAATGTGATAAAAACGTCATAGTATAGTATGTCATCAAAAATGAGTCAAAAACGTCATAGTATAGTATGTCGTCCAAAATGTGATAAAAACGTCATAGTATAGTATGTCGTCCAAAATGTGATAAAAACGTCATAGTATAGTATGTCGTCTAAAATCACTCAAAAACGTCATAGTATAGCATGTCGTCAAAAACCACTCAAAAACGTCATAGTATAGTATGTCGTCAAAAATGTGATAAAAACGTCATAGTATAGCATGTCGTCCAAAATGTGATAAAAACGTCATAGTATAGTATGTCGTCAAAAATGATTCAAAAACGTCATAGTATAGCATGTCGTCAAAAACCACTCAAACGTCGTAGTATAGTATGTAGATCAAAATCACTCAAAAACGTCTTGTGTAGTGCCGTCAAAATCACTCAAAAACGTCATAGTATAGTATGTCGTCAAAAATCACTCAAAACGTCATAGTATGGCATGTGGAGTCAAAAAGCCACTCAAAAACGTCATAGTATAGTATGTCGTCAAAAATCACTCAAAAACGTCATAGTATAGTATGTGGAGTCAAAAATCACTCAAAAACGTCATAGTATAGAATGTGGGTCAAAGAAATCACTCAAAAACGTCATAGTATAGCATGTCGTCAAAAACCACTCAAAAACGTCATAGTATAGTATGTCGTCAAAAATGTGATAAAAACGTCATAGTATAGCATGTCGTCCAAAATGTGATAAAAACGTCATAGTATAGCATGTCGTCAAAAATGATTCAAAAACGTCATAGTATAGCATGTCGTCAAAAACCACTCAAAAACGTCATAGTATAGTATGTCGTCAAAAATCACTCAAAAACGTCATAGTATAGCATGTCGTCAAAAATCACTCAAAAACGTCATAGTATAGTATGTCGTCAAAAATCACTCAAAAACGTCATAGTATAGTATGTCGTCAAAAATGCGATAAAAACGTCATAGTATAGCATGTCGTCAAAGATCACTCAAAAACATCATAGTATAGCATGTCGTCAAAAATCACTCAAAAATGTCATAGTATAGCATGTCGTCAAAAATCACTCAAAAACGTCATAGTATAGCATGTCGTCAAAAATCACTCAAAAACGTCATAGTATAGTATGTCGTCCAAAATCACTCAAAAACGTCATAGTATAGCATGTCGTCCAAAATCACTCAAAAACGTCATAGTATAGCATGTCGTCCAAAATGCGATAAAAACGTCATAGTATAGTATGTCGTCCAAAATCACTCAAAAACATCATAGTATAGTATGTCGTCCAAAATCACTCAAAAACGTCATAGTATACTATGTCGTCCAAAATCACTCAAAAACGTCATAGTATAGCATGTCGTCCAAAATCACTCAAAAACGTCATAGTATAGCATGTCGTCCAAAATCACTCAAAAACGTCATAGTATAGCATGTCGTCCAAAATGCGATAAAAACGTCATAGTATAGTATGTCGTCTAAAATCACTCAAAAACGTCATAGTATAGTATGTCGTCAAAAATCACTCAAAAACGTCATAGTATAGTATGTCGTCAACAATTACTCAAAAACGTCATAGTATAGTATGTCGTCCAAAATGCGATAAAAACGTCATAGTATAGTATGTCGTCAAAAATCACTCAAAAACGTCATAGTATA